>JAMKCH010013994.1:0-25751 GCA_023653785.1 Ophioderma brevispina | reverse complement strand
TAAATATTCCAAAGTGACTACCGTGCATTTCTTCCTATACCTTTTATTCGACAGTTTTCGAGTGAGTTCACTAGAGCATTGGGAATATCCGACAATATAGTTTACAATGAAAAAGTGAGATAATCACAATGCTTGAATTACCTGATAAAGATTCGGAGGTAGGCAGGTTACACCACATATCGATCTCAAGACAGCTAACACTGACCAGGGTAACCTTGATACAAGAACTACTACAACAATCAGACTCAACACCTTCGTAGAACGGATATTTTGCCTCTCTATCTTGTCTTTAGATTTCATAGAGTTTTGAGCGCCAAACTTGAAGGACGAATTCCGAACTTTAAAAGAAATAGACGGCACTGCATTCGTATTCCGAGTTGAAAATTGATCTGCTGCACGAGTACGTCTAATGTTGCTGCTTGCGCGATTTCTACCGTTGTCGTCACTATCATTGTACCCTCTGTTTTCCGATCCTCCTTTTGCTGACTGGAGTTTTTTGTCCAAAGTCAATGTATTGTGCCTCCTTTTCAGCTTAATCGCCTTCTTCATCACAATGTATATCTTGGTATACAAGGCACATATCAGTAACAAAGGTATCCACGAAGCGTAGATTGCAACAAAAATAAGAAATATTTCACTGGTAGCGTAGTATGGAACACAGAGAATAGAAAGTCTTTGTTCTGGAAGGTTTCCTAACAAAGGCCAGATAAATAGCGGTCCAATCCATGACAAGATCGGTATCAACCAGGCCAAAGCCATCATAGACATTGCGTGTCGAAATGTGCGTTCTTTTAAGTGATCGAACGGACTTGTAAGTGCCCGATACCGGTCAATGCAGATCACCAGCGTAAACATGTAACTCGTATGGCCAGTAATGTGACTTATGTACGTATAAGCTTCACAAAGTTTTGGCGAGAATGGCCAGTAGCCGAGAATCCAATACGCAGCGTAGAGTGGCTGAACGAGGACACCTTTAATAAGATCTACCATGGCAAGACCACAGATGTAGTAGTTGATGTAAGTACGAAGCCGGCAGTTGGTAAAATAGGAGAAAAGGACCAGAAGGTTACCAAAGATAGTGATGAAAACAACAAAACCACAAATGCAGGCCATCAGAATCTGGATTTGAAAAGACCATACCTGGAGGGTGAAGCGCGGACGCGGTTTACCACCTATCGGCCCACCAATACCATTGCCGGGGCTATTGGAGCTGTTATATGGCGTGGTAACTGTTTCCAAATAGTCTACAATTTCGGTTACGGCATCTGTAGCAAGTGTGCTTTCCATGTTTGTCGCGACTGCGAAAGTAAATAGATGGTGATTTAGTTTATATCTTATAGAGAAGTTACAACTTACTGTTTAACTTGTATACCTTAAAAATGTAATGGCAATTAAAATGATGCAAAAACGAAGGTTCCAGCAAACATAAATCAATGCAAAATATATTTTCAAATTGATAGGTAAACAAAGCCCATTTTAAAAAACAAATATACTTGTTTATGGGGCCAAAGCGATTCTCGATAATCAACACTATTATGTAGCGCATAAATTTCATCTAAATAGTCATTCATCAACTCTTATATGGGACAAAAACCCGTTATCTTGAAATAAATTGTTCCGCTATTATCAGTGGAAAAAATATCCTATATATAATAGTTCACGAAGAACGTTGGGAATATTCAATAATCCAAATTGAAGTCTTTAATTAATCCAAGAACAAAACGATCTTAAACCTTACCGAGGAGCAGAATTTCGTCGATTGAAAGGCGATAGTACAGATAGTACATACAACCTTACAAAATGTACTTATACTATTGTGTATATTCTCTATGGCCTTCACAAGAAAGAACAGTCGCTCACAGACACACTTCCACTGTATATACTAACCGATTGAACGTTACCTAGAACCGACTGCCTGGTGTGTTCATTCAAAGCTAATTTTATCAGAGTCGATTGAAATCAATCAAGAAACATAGAGGTTATCACTCATTTTTTGTTTTTTAACCATTAACATAAAATTAGTACCATGTGATGACTTTCGTCCAATGAGCTCAAGGGGGTCTTTACCATTGCATATCAGAATCAGATAGCTAAACTAGCATGTAAGTTTTTGTCAAGTGATATGCCGTTTTTTCACTCACGTCTTTTTTGTCTACGGGCCAAACGCATGGTACGAAGACCAATATTAAAAAAATCTTTGAATAGTTATTCGTTTTTATATGATTCAATCAAATTATCACAATTTCTTCGATCCGAGGAGTTGGGGAAATGGTGGGGCTTATAATCCGCAATATAACTATAAGTACATAGCGTTACCCGTTTGGTAGCTCAAGAGGGTAGACATTAATTTTTTTGTACTCCACGTACTCTTATTCATATCACCAAAATTATCAACGGAATCTTATCAACAAAAAACAAAGGGCTATGGTGTTAATGATCTGAAAAATAGTCGGGCCCATTGCGAAACTTTGATGTTTATGTTCAGGTATTTAGATCAACTTACCACATGAATAACGCTTGTTCATGCTTTTTGTGGGGTCCCCACTAGATTAACTGTAATGATTCTCTGTTGTGTGGTTCTTACTTTCAGTCATATTGTACCTTTACAACGTGTACGCATTCAGTAGCGAGACTTGGTCCACTCTCGACAAATCGATATGATCACAAATTTCTCACCCTGTTCTGAACATCTACACTGGCTAAAAGTAAGACCACGTCCGTTTCACAATCGTACTTAGTACCTATAAGATACGAAATTGTATGGCTTCCAGTACCACAAAAACTTATCTCGGATATCTGAATTAAATCCAAGTTATTTCGTCTACGGCTCATCGCGCAAGGTCTTCTTATGCTGTTCCATCGAATTAGACTATGTATTGCCATTACAGCTTCCCCGTAATTTGGAACAATCCTCCCGTGGATGTTAGAAATGCACCAACTGTTTCCACTTTTTAAACTAGTCTGAAGACAACCCTTTTTTTTTATCAGAGTGGTAGTTTGGGTGCAAATTCGTCATAATCATGCTGAACCTCTTTTTCTTTTTTAATAATTGAAAGGTTAATCTCATTAGATTTATATTTAGTTTATATTGGTGGTTCAAAATGTTGACACTTTTGGTCTGGCAAATTTCTTCTCAAAGTTGGTAGACATATCACATTGTTTGATTTATTACTACAATATCTTGGTTTAAAGCTAAGTGAAGACGGCGTTGAAAACAAGCTCAAATAACAAAATGCGGCCATGAGCGAAAAGGTCAAAAGCACTTTGCACACATGTAATTCTATGGGGCACCATTATGGGCTACAAAAATCAATACCCATTTTTTTTGTTGCGTGTACTGCAGGCCTAGCACGTCGGATATTCCTTGCCCAATCATGCCCCGGACCATGACCAGTCGTCTTATCCATAAGCAGCTATTCAATAGTTTTTCCTACTTCAATCCACAACTCTTATTCAATCCCAAGTCTAAACTACACATACAAATCATACACTAAATTTTGTTCCTGAGTGTTATTCGAACCCACGACCTGTAGATAACAAGACGAGCGCCCACACACACGCCACGCAATCCGAGCCGGCAGGATGTCGTTTCTTTTGTATACTTTCAATATAAACTTAACGGAATAAAGCGCACCCATAATATGAAGGCAGTGACTATATACACGGCTGCCGTGTGCTAAAACCCGGAGACTATATCCACGGCAACTTCGTTTTTTTCTGCAATCAACATGTGTTTTTGCTTCCTATTGGCTCCAGTGTAGCCTTTAATAGGCTTGAGCCTATGTTCAATACAATCACAGGCTAAAAAAGGCCAAAACAAACTACGATTGAAATATTCCATTTCATTTCAGTATAGCTTTCATCTAGCACAAATGGAAATATTGTAAGAGTGTAAGAACAATCTTAAATTTAAATCACTAGCTGAACAATGTCGAAGCAATGTGCAGCTACAAGACCTTCGCATTCATTGCATGTCGGGGCGATGTGTTCCGGGTCTCAATGTTTGTTTGGTTCATACTGATGGCGATGGAATGTAACCTTATACATCAATGCGTGATTCATTATCGTGACTACTCAGACATTGGCGACAAAATACTCCTAAGATCGCAGGGCTACTGACCACCCTTCGAGTTTTGTGGTGAAGTAGTTACGTTTGAAATGTATGAAAGAAGATCTCAACCAGTGAAACTGAACTGAAATAACCATTTACATAATATTAAGTTGTCATTCACTTGGGGGAGGAATTTTAAATTGAGACTTGCAGCCTTTTAATTTTTCAATTTATAAGGGAAACTTTGAAATAATTTTTGTGCCTTAATTCTTAGCTTGTGGGTTGTTATTAAAGCGGGCAACTTGCACATTTTCACAAAATATGAAATTCTGTCTTCAATTTTTGCTCTCAAATGAAGTCTATGAGGCCAATTTGGAAGAACAGAGATCTATATTACACATAAAAATACAATACCCAAAACATATAAAGGGACTTGATATGAGGATAAGAACATCCAGTAATTTGTAGGAAACTTTTAAGTTTTCCATAACTAAAATCAACCAATGGTGTATATTACATGGAATATTTTTGACATGACTCGCCCTCACTGTATAATTAAAAACCACAAAAACCACAAAGGTTATAGACCGGTCAAAAAGTGTGAATAGCGTGAGAAACGCCATATACCGAGTGCGTGTTCTTGTGTTTTAAAAATACAAACGACATATTCGTCGTCTGCCTGACATTTAACGGACGTCGCCGGCGACGTTAAATTATAAAATCGTTCTGTTTTACCCATAAGGAAGCTGATTGGTCTCAATCATTTCCGGGTGGGGTTTTGTATTAAAAGCTTACAAAAACCATGCAAAAATATCGATTTTGAAAAAATCTTGAGGGGGGCGCACTATTTTTCAATGTGCCAGTGTCTCTTTAATACCAATTCCCAGTACGGGTGCATTGTTCAATGTGTGTATCAATCCTGGGTAACTCCGCCAACAGAGTGCCCTAGACTTACGTTTGTGCAAAGTTGGTTTTGACCATTTTTTCTAATATGGGCGGCCATTTTTGTAATTTCGGGTTTTGTTTTCCCACACCGTTGTTTTTCATCATTCAAACCAGGTTTCCTACACGATATTGGTGTTAATAAATACCCTCCAACTATGTTGATATGTCCCTACCCCACTTTTGAGAATTGCAGAAGAAAAGTGTAACTTTTTATACCACTTCTGTATGACGCGTCCCTTAAAACAAAGAACATCCATCACGACTAACGGTTAGTTTTAGGCCAAAAGGGTTATATATAACTTGTTTCTTAGAAAAATGTCAACATATTAAATCATTTGAATTTTTCAAAAACAATATTTCTCAAAAATACCCACTTAAATCTAATGGTAGTACCTTACAAAGCAAAAGCAATATTTGATCATCGTTACAGAGGTGAGTTGTTCAAGGCTCAGGAATATATGGCGTGTTCTAGAAAACTGTCACATATTATTCACAATTGGAATTTTTCGAAAACAGTATTTCTTAAAACTTTTAACCACTTAAATATAATGGGTTACCTTAACAACAACAAAACAACATTCATCAGGGTTTTAACGGGCAAAATTTAGAGCCGGTGGATTTTTTGACGGGCTCTTAGGGAAAATGCCAAATATCGTAAATTTTAGATGTCGGTAGTCTTTTCCAAATGCATATTTTAGACTCACAACCGCAAGGAAATAATATTCATTTTATTGCATCTTGGCACATGAATTGAACAATCAATCAATTAAAATAAACCCGGATAAGAGAGAAATCTAAAAGGAAAAGAGTTTTGTTCCATTATGAGGCATGGTAACAATTTTGAGAGGTAAATATATATTCTGAAAGCTTGTGTACGGTGTGTGTATTGGAACCTGTTCTCTTGGAGTAGTGACAATAAAGGCCATAAGTTAATTACATAATCATACAAAAAAATACACTTTTAATAAGATTGATAATTTTACTCTCTGACGGTCTACTTTGTACATTGTTAAGCAAAAAATTATCAAGTATTTTTGTTTAATTTATAATTCTACATTTAATCCGGGGAGGTGGGGAAAAAATGTAGGGTATATCCGCAAGTACCAAGCATGATGGTGAGCTTATATTAAAAAAATCTGAACTTGGTGACAAAATCTACAAAAGACGGCATGAAAATGAAACAAAAATAACTTTGAAAATGGGTGAAAATCAATAATAAAATTGCGTAAATTTGGGCAAAAACTCTAAATTCAGATTTTTTAGCAATTTTTAAAAAAAAAAAAAAAAATCTGATTTCAGATTTAATCTAAAATTATCCGCCTGAAGTACATATGATTACCCGTTGTACTCCAGCGTGGTAGACATGAAATGTTTGGTACTCCCATGCCTCTTGCAAAAGGGGGGGGGGGGGGGATGAGAGAAGTAACACGCTACAATATGGGAATTTCTAAGGTCTCTGTCAGGCGGTAACGTGCTTTGATAACGGGAAACCTGCTGTAATGTTTGAAAAGGCGAATTGTAAAGGGCTTAAATCCAGTTTTTATTTTTTGTGGCCAATTGTTAGATATGGTAAGATATGTAGTTGTTGTGTACCCCAGGGATCAAGAAGTGTAATCAAATGAACACATATGAAAATATTAATGCTTGTCCTTTCTAAGTAATTCCACGGATGGGCGATGGGATGTGCCTTTCAAAATTACAATCGTATTATGTGCATCACGCATGCCGATAAATTACACTCATCTACAGGAAAAAAGTACCTGTTTGATTTCTGGTACGCTGTTAACATTTGTAGAAGTTCAAGTCAATAGTTGAGCTGCTGAACTATTTAGAACGTTTAACCCCACGGCAGCGAAAGCAACACAAAAGACTGTGAACGAATCTTGAAGAGGGATTAGCATTGGAGTAGCAGAACGGATTCAATGCACTTGGCCGATGCGATGTGTGTGAAGAGAAACACCTGAAAAATTAATAATGAACATAAATAACGATTAATAGTGTGCTTGTACACGGAAATCAATAGAATATCTTGGACACGCCTGTCTTCAGAAAAAAACCCATTAAGCAAAGGATACAAAAAGACACTTCAGATTAGAATTAAATGTTTAGGTAAACCAGTGCATGTGTTGTTTATTCGCGTTGACGAAACTGGAGGGTTCTATGGTATTTTTGCTCAGGGACCAGAAATGTTGTTCTCTTAGGAGAACATCCCTCAACGGGTTCTGACCATAGGAAACTTTGAGAAAATTACATTCTATCGGTATTTTTTACACACAATCTCTATTGGCTCTGACGAGCACCATGCATTTCCCACGGTGCTACCCGTCACAGGCTGGCTATTTAATATGCACGATCACAGTGAAAATAAGTTCATACAAAACAATTTAAAGCCCGTTGAAAGACCTATAGGGGCTTCACTGAAGGGAAATTATGTTGAATGGAAATTTGTTTGTCCTCCAGATCACCCACGCATGCAGGAAATAACGAGCCCTAACCTGAACATTCCAGATATTTCTGCAGGATCGTTTTGTATTCTCTGGCACGCTGTGGGTTGTTCTGAAATTAGAGAGGTTGACCAATAGTTAAACTCCCGTTGCAAATACCCGTGGCAAAAATCTGAGTGACATCAATGTTTACAAACCCAGTAAGCACATGTTCACAACATGCTAGAGTACGGAAGATATGCCCATTAAAGCTACAGCATTCTATACGCTGATGCGTGTACATAGCCATGGGTTACTAGTTCAGCTTGGCTCATGCATCTTTTCCGGGATATGATATGCCATAGTTTTGTGTTGTGATCAATGGCTTCTACAAAAGTTAGCGCAAGCCAGTTGACTTGCAACAGTCTTTATCTTACGTCCACACATCAGCGAATAGCCTTATCGTATTGATTTAGCGCGAATTTAAAAGCACAAGCCTATATATAGGTGCGCAACGCCATCATAATAATATAATATAACGACATTTGTATAGCGCCTTTTTCTGAAGATTCAAAGCGCAATTGCCTATTCCATCAGGAAATCGTCACACTAGTTTTGCTTCATTCTTGGACGGCAGCCGGCCAAGCGCACATACCCATCCACACTTAGATTGTAATATTCCCCATAACAGAAAGGTTCCCGTTTCGATTGCGGTCCGACCCCGAGGCCAAAATTGAGATTAAGTATCTTACACGGGGACACAAATCCGTTGACCACAATGGGGCTCGAACTCACGATTTTAAGAGTCTAATGATCGCGAGTCCTGCGCTTTTCCACTGGACCATCAGTGCTTTCATACTGTCAGGCAGTCACATATCAACTCAAGGGACGTTGGAGGACTCAATATAAGAAGTTGTTCGACAAATTGTTTGTAGATAATCGGGCTAAGTGAGCAGTCGTACCAAATTTAGCATTGTGAAAAACAAAATGTGTACGATTGACTGCAAATCTAACATGTCGACCTGAACACGAGTATAAAATTATATGTTATTTTCTAATATTTATTTTAAGTGCACTGATGTGGCGACCTACGCGTTTACTTCGTATTTTAGCAAAAGCAAGGCTTTGGAAAGAAAGACTGTCCCGAGTTGTAGGCTATAAATGGACCAAAAATAAATATGTTCACAAATGACTACCGTGCTTTCTTCCTAATCTTTTATCCGCAATAGTTTACGATGAATTCTCTCAAATTTCACGCGAAAATTAAAAAAAGAATAATGCATAATGCTTGAATTACCTGATAAAAGGTTGAGAGGTAGGCAGTCGTACACCACATATCGACGGAGACAAGTACCACTGACAAGGGTACCCTTGATACAAGAACTACTACAACAACATCCCCCCAAATCAGCACTTTCGTGGCGCGGATGTTTTGCCTCTCTATCTTGTTCTTTAGATTAAGAGAGCTTTGAGCTTCCAAACTTGAAGGACGAATCCGACCTTACGGAAATAGAGGCACTGCTTCTTATTGGCGAGTTGATTGAAGAAACCTTCATCTGTGACGAGTTTAAAAAAACTTTGCTGTTGTTACAATTGCTTTGGATCGTCTTCTTGGTCGTTGGTATATTGTGTATTTATTACATCTTTGCTATGCGTGATTTCTAACTGTCGTCACTATCATTGTACCCTCTGTTTTCCGATCCCGTTATTTTTTAAAATAGAGCTGCACTGTTGTCGTGCCTCTTTGCTGACTGCAGTTTTTTGTCCAGAGTGACAGGAGTGATGTATTTGCCCTCTGTTTCCAGCTTTAATCGGCATTATTCATTAAAATGTATATTTTGGTATGTATAACAAGCACATATCAGAGTAACAAGTATCCACGAGAGGTAGATTGCAACAAAAATAAGAAATTATCACTAGTAGTGTAGTATGGATATACACAGAATAGAAGTCTTGGTTTGGAAGGTTCCAAACAAAGGCCAGATCAATAGCGGTACAATCCATGAACAAATCGATATCAACCTGCCAAAGCAATATACTATGCGTGTCGAAGTGTGAGTTCTTTTAAGTGATTCGAACGGACTTGTGAGTGGCCCGATACCGGTCAATGCAGATCACCAGCGTGAACAGAGTAAATAGCGTGGCCAGTTAGTAACGTGATGTATGTACGGGTAAGCCTTCACAAAGATGGCGAAAAGGCCAATAGGCCGAAATCCAGTCCAAGGGTAGAGAGGTTGAACGAAGGCACCTTAATAAGATCTACCATGGCAAGGGCCACAGATGTAGTAGTTGATGTAAGTACGAAGTCGGGGAGTTGTAAAATAGGAGAACAAGGACCAGAAGGTACCAAAGATTGTGATGAACAAAACAAATAAAAACACAAATGCAGGCACAGGGAATCGGATTTGAAAAGACCATACGGGAGGGTGAAGCGCGGGCGCGGTCTACCACATACGGCCCACCAATGCCATTGTCAGAACTATTGGAGCTGTTTTTATTATGGCGTAGTAACTGTTTCCAAAATAGTCTACAAATTTAATTATGGCATCTGTAGCAAGTGTGCCTTCCATGTTTGTCGGGGTTGAGACTGCGAAAGTAAATAGATGGTGATTTAGTTTATTATTTCTTATAGCGAAGAAGTTACAACTTACTGTTTAACTGTATACTAAAAAAATGTTATGGCAATTAAAATGATGCAAAAACGAAGGTTACAGCAACATCCAATGCAAATAATATTTTCAAATGAAGGTAAACAAAATCACATTTAAACAAATTACCTTTTATGAGCCAAAAGCGATCTCGATAACACCACTATTTGTAGGCATAAATTCATCTAAATAAGTAATCATCACTCTTATATGGACAAAAAACCGTCTCTTAAATTGTTCCGTATTATCATGGAAAAAATATCCTATATTTCATTAATATATTCACGAAGATGTTGGGATATTCAATAATCAATGAAGTCTTTAATCCAGAAAAAATCGAATCTTACCGATAGCAGAATTTCGTCGATGAAAGGCGATAGTTAGTAACAGCTAGTACATACAAACTTACAAAAATGTTACTCAGTATCACTATTGTGTTATATTCCTCTATGCCATCCAGAAAGACAGTCGGCTCCCAGACAACTCCACTGTATATTAACCGATTGACTGTACCCAGGAGTGCATGGTTTTGGGGTGTATAATAATTAGAATAGGCTGTTTGATATTAGAGTGTATCGGAGCGCATAGCTCTGTAGCGCATAGCTCTGTAGCAATGGCGCGTATGTTCAAGGGTAATGTTTGAAGATTACTTTTGCAGGGAACGCTTTCTGGAGTTTTGAGCTTATTGCCACAGGTAATCTTAACAGAAGCATGATTGATGTGAATTTCACGATTTTTTTCTAATTTATCATGATATTCCTAAGCTCTTTTGAACAAAAGGTTTAAGAGCTGATTTTTTAATTGTCACTGGGACCAGCAGGACTGCCTAGTAAATGCCTGTAGCGCAGTTTCACAAACTTACCGTTTGGAATCCCCAATGCCAAATCGAAGCAGATCGGGTCCTACCCTCCCTGTACAGAACCACATGTTATGTCTCACATCTGATCGATTACGCTGCTGTGACAACAGAGGATACAGAATGCTTGCTGCTTTGCCGTATGTAGTTATAAACGGTAACGAGATGACTAGTTTGGTGTCACGGGTCCGGTACAGGTCACGTGTCAGGGATATGAGATATCAGTGTGATCTTCGGGGATGACCGATATATATATCGGACTATGTTAATCAAGTTTGTACATATGCCCTTAGGCTCAAAGAGGGCTTTATTTTTTTCAAAAGACACCGTATATTATGTCTAAACAGTACCAAAATTTACCTTTTCCCTACAGGATGTCAAAAAACGACGTACGATGAACGATAATCGGTGTTTTTTTCCAATGTAGGTATTACGTACGTCATTTTTTATAATGAATGGGGCACCCGAAGACAAAATAATAACCAATCACTGCCGTGACGTATCCAATCTGTATTGTGTCCAAAATTGGCTGTTTTCCCATAATAAAATTCCTTTTTAAGATTCAACATCTGTTATATTGTTCTTTAATAATAAGATTCAATTGTCCAGCATGAATGTGAAAAAAGATGGGTCCATAAGTCTACAACTGAAAACACAAGTCAGCCGGCTAACTAATTACCCTTACCGTGGACTGAATGAGCAGACGGATGCCCGTGTTAGTTGTAGCAGGATTACAGCCACTTGCGCGCGGCTGCGTGGGTTATGCGTCTAGAAAAAACCCCGACTTGCCGTGTTTTCAAAGCTATTTTATTTTATCAGAAGTCGTTTGAATCAATCAAGAACTAGAGGTTATCACATCATTTTGTTTTTTACAACATTAAAAAAAATTGTAACCTGTGATGACTTTCGTCCAATGAGCTCACGGGGGTCTTCTGTGCATAATATCAGAATCAGATAGCTGACTACATGTAGTATTTGTCAATATATGACGTTTTCACTCACGTTTTTTGTCTACGGGCCAAACGCATGAGTACTAAGACCAATATTAAAATCTTGAATATGTTATTCGTTTTATATGATTCAATAAATTTTCAATTCTATCCGAGGAGTTGGGGAAATGGTGGGGATATAACCCATATCACGTAGTACAAATAGCGGTTTAACACCCGTTTGGTACTCATATGGTCGACATAATTTTTTTTGTACTCCACGTACATCTTATATCAATCAAAATTATCGCCGAATCTTATCAAAAAACAGGGCTATGGTGTTAATGACTGAAAAATCATCGGCCCCTTGCGACTTGCTGTTTATTTCCATGTATTTAGATCAAACTTACCATACATACTGCTTGGTTCATGCTTTTGTGTCCACCTAGATTAGCTGTAATGATTCTCTTTGTGTGTTCTTAACTTTGCATTCCTATTGTATCTTTACACGTGTACAGAATCATTAGCGATACTTGTCACTCGCAAACGATATGATCACATTTCACCTGTTCTGAGCAATCTACACTGGCTAAAAGTAAAGGAGAACCCGGTGCAACGATGATATTATACAATATACTCTATAAAAATTATTGACCACATATCGATGGGTTTCATCATCCATCTAAAAACGGAATATATTAACCATAACAATGAATACAACCACCTTATCGACCATGCGCTATTTTCAACTTCGCTGCTATTGTATAACTGTTATGGATCCCGCCGGCACGTTTGTGTCATACAAACCATAGAGAATGACATATGAAGGAGTCCCCACATGTGAGGTGTATTCGCTACTGTGCCGTCCGTTTCGCATAACACTTAACATCATCCCATATCCACTAGCGCGAATTGAATATCGCATGTCAGACAAAATGTTTTTAATAATTTTATTGTTAATATAGTTCAATTTTTTCCATGAATCACTCGATCGTGTTCAATAATGATTTTTATAGCGTATATTGCATAATTTATTCTTAGTACGGTTCTCCTTAAAGACCCCGTCCGTTTCAAAATCTTAACTTATTATTGCGTGTTCACACATGTCGGACTAAAGGGGAGCGTAACTTTGTTTGGAGTAGCGGTGGTTAGTCCTATCCTGATGTGGGACCTTTTTACCCTTTTCGTCTAATATTTCCCAAACCGCCTGTAACGCTTAAAATGATTGTAAAGAAATTCAGTTTGATTAATTAAACTGCCGAACCACTCATGGCTTCATTTTTTCTGATTAATAATCGTCACCTCCTATCCTCCTTAGTGAGAAAACCTGCCAAAAAGTTACTAAATCACATATTTAAAAAACTTGTTAGAGGGCGCTCTCTGCACCACAAACACAGGACCACACAAACCCCGCCGCGAATGCTGCATGACGAGCTATCCCCCCACGATCTATTGAGTCACAAGTCCAATCTAGATCTGGTTTTTGATGACATCGTATGTTTGAGGTCTCACAAAAAATCATATGGGATGGGATATGATTTCAATCCAGCTAATGCCAAAACATCGCGAGCACAATCCTTGTTATTAATGAGTCGTAATTTTTTTTTGGTAAGTTAATTGATTAATCAGGCATTTAAGAAGGTATTTTTAACGCCACTCTTACTCCTGGCTAGACCCAGGAGTAGCGGGGGAAAAAATAGGCTGTTGGGACGACAGCCACCGGGCTAAGTTTGACCTACTTTTGCACAGCAAGAAAAACCGTTTGGATTCTTGAACTGTGGATAAACTCATGTGGGTAATCCAAGACAGCAAATGCTTTGCTAACTTAGGACGCCCCATAGATACATCAAGAGGAATGGTGGAATGTTTAAAAATGCAACCACACCCATTTTCGCGAACGAAATACCTATTGAGGATATAAAAAAACATTCCCCTTGCCCACCCTCTAAAACT
Organism: Ophioderma brevispina; assembly: GCA_023653785.1. Lineage (NCBI taxonomy): Eukaryota > Metazoa > Echinodermata > Ophiuroidea > Amphilepidida > Ophiodermatidae > Ophioderma > Ophioderma brevispina. Next base: position 11,946 of record JAMKCH010013994.1, on the reverse strand, counting down.
GAAGGTATACGTGAGGAAGTAAATCGAATTTCCTGGCCGAAGACGGCGAATACCTAGCCCACATTCCATGCTCCTCCTAAATCTAATGGCGAATCCCTTATTGTATCGATTTTTACATCATATTTTTTTTTACATGATAATTCTCACCATGGGATAATTGGTCCACATACAGGTATAATTTGAACGACTGTGTTAAATACTATACAACCAGACACTTTTGTATTTTCGCCTTCTTTGAAAAACCATTTCTATTTTTATGAGATTTGCGACTAAATCACTGATTTTAACCACATGATAATTAACCACTAGCGTTCAACTTCCACGTTTACAGTTTATAGTAATTGAGTTTTGATAAAATATTCCCAGTAACAAGTTGTAACTTTACTTTAACTGCAAAAGAGTCATTCGTACTCTAGAGTCCGGAGCAGAATATCATTGGGCCTTATTAGGAGTTCGTTTAATCCCTATGCAGAAAGTTGTAATTGGTTATTAGTAATAACCCCTCTAGGCCACTGCTGGGTAGTTATTACTCTCAAATTGTGTAGTGCCACTTTTCAATAGGGGCCAGTTTTAACACTTAATAACCACGAGCTTTTTCACTCCCGTTAGTGCCACTTTTCCCGAGGAATTTTTGCACGAAATTTATACCGTACCGGTTTGAAGGGTCATAATACAACCCCCAATCAGTAATAAAAAATAAAATTGTTATTTCGGCTGCAAAGTAGGGGCAAAACATTGTTTTCAAAACCGCGAATTGGGCATAAAGACGGAAATTAATGAGCCTTGTGTGTTACGATCAAACTTTTTGAAACGATTATTTTTTTTGATATTTTGGCGGGTGTTGCAAAGTAACTTCAGTTGTACTAACGGTTAGCAACGTCCACAATTAAATTGTTGGTTTTCATCACATAAAGGGTTATTATTCTATGTTACTAAATTTTACCTACATGTAAGTGGGAACAATATCATGCCAAAAACTTTGTTCTGATTTTAAAATATTCTCATTGACGTCCGTAAGGAATGAGCCAAAGAGAAGGTAACACTCTATACATTTTAACACTTTAATTCGGAGCAAAAACACCAATAGTGAACAATATAATTTAGTAATTTGTCATACCGTCTCCAGCAATATACATACAACAGCGAGAAGCTCAAAATCTATAGTCAACACTGATGTGGTTTACAAACAAAACCAGAACAGAATAAATATAGTCAAACATTTGTGTGTTAGGTCATCTGTCAGGTTATGGTGCACATTTAGACGCTTTATTGTGGGACATTCAGAAGACTTTTTTTATCTCAAGCAGTCGGAATTTTGATACGCCTATAAATTACAGAATCCAACTAGAGAAAAGTTGTGCTTTAGAAAGCACGATATATCATGTGTGATCACTTGCCGCTCCCGTGACCTTTGAACCTAATTCTGTTCCACACCATATAGATTGGTCACTCTTTCTGACCAATTCTGGTAATTATAGGAGCAGTTTATTATTTGTCTTAATGAATTTTTTTCAGATTTTCAACATGAAGTGACTATGGACCTTTTGACCTTACCTTATACACCATAACGGGCCCTCCAGGATAAGTATTTTCTGACCAATTCTGGTGATTTTGCACTTGATTTTGTGGCCCACGTAGAATTTTAATAGTTTAAATAATGCCCCTTTATTTGCAATTTAAGTCTTATTTTTACATTTTGGGCCAATTGACTCTTTGAATTGACCCCTAATGACTTTTGATCCGATATAAAATACCTCAGTAAACTAAAAAATCTACTCGGCTTAGTTCTGCTGGAGATAAAATTCTTGAAGTTATTTAGCTTCAAACCGGAAATGACATGTAATGACCTTGACGCCAAAATAAAATAACCTTGCCTACATCAGGTAACACTGATCTATTTTGAGGTTTATGGTTTCACTCCTAACTATTTTTTACATTTTGAGATTCAAAATTTTGAATATTTTGGGTTTTTTGACCGGAAGTTCCCCCTATGACCTTTGACCCCCATAAAGCGAGCACAACGTTTGTGGAGGGTCTTAAGCTGTTTCGTATGTATGAGTCACCTGACCATACAACGTTGCCTATAGCAGATAGCTATTTTTGAAATTTTAAAAGATTTTTTCACATTAAGACGCGAAAGTTTCTCCTTAATGAACCAATAACTTTTGTGACGGTACCAAGCTGCTTCATATGCAGGAGTCACTTGTCCATGCAATGTAACTCTAGGGTAATAGAGTTTTAAAAGAAAATCACACTTTGTGACCCCCTGTGACCCCTAATTACCCCGCCGGGGTCAAGTCATGTGACAGGTTTGGGCTGAGTCAAGCGGTCATTTGGTGTAAGATCTGAACACAGTGAGGGTACTCAGAAGACCAGAAGATTGAACCTTAATGACCTTGACCCTGTGACCTATGAACTTTGGTGAAGGATCTCAAGGAGCTTCTAGGCATGAGTCATGTGAAAATGCAATGTTTCTGTCCAGGGAGTAGCTATTTTGTAAAAATGCACTTTGGACCCCTGTGTCCCCAGATTACCTTGATCAAAATTTCATTAAGGTATCTGTTGTAGGGGGTGTCAAACTACACCAATCCATGAGTCAAACGTGATTATCTATGTAATCTGTAGAAGTAGTAGTGATTTGAAGTGTCACATAATTGAAGTATTTTTGGACCCTGTTGACCCCTAAACCATGGGTCAAGTGATGAGGTTCATGTTACTTTTACATTTATTATTGACCTCTCATCAATACTACCGGATGGTAAAAATATTTTCTATTTGGACCCTTGTTTAAATTTTACACCACATTACAGTTACTTTGACCTTTAATGACCCCATATGACCTTTGCTCAAAATGTCATGAAGTCATCTTGTATGGGGGTGTCAAGCTGCCTCATATACATGAGTCACGTAATTATACTATGTAATCTCTCTGTAAAAGGAGTAGATATATTTGAAGTGTATGTTTTGATTGTATTTGACCTCTTACCCCTAAAATCATGTGTCATATGACAAAGTCTTAGTTGACTTTTTTTGTAGTGTTGATCAATTACTACAAGATGACAGCATTATTTGATATTTGGAGATAATTCTAATGTTTTGCATGGTTAACGTGGTTGACCCCTGTGACCCAATCGTGGACCTTCGACACCAATTGGGTAAGGTCAAAAGTTGCTGTGTACTTACTTGTCCTTGTGACCCCCAGGTTTGGTCAATATGGAATGTTTCCATGTCTGAGATATAGCATGTTGCCAGAAAGAAAGAAGAAGAAAGAAAACCATACAGAATAAAAACACAGTCGAGTTTCCTCGAACTGTGTTAGAAAGAAACCGTACAGAGAAAAACACAGTCGATTTCCTCACTGTGTAAGAAACCATACATAAGAAAGACACATTCGAGTTCCTGGACTGTGTAAAGAAAGAAACCTTACCGAAATAAAACACAGTCTATTTCCCGACTTTTAAGAAAACCGTACATAAGAAAAATACATTCGAGGTTCCTCGACTGTGGTAAAAGACATATATCATAAACAGTACTGCATTTATTTAATACACAATTTCAAGCCAGCCAATGCAGGTTATGTTTAGATCCATGCAAATAGCACAAATACAAATATATTAATTTTGATTTTTTGCTGTTTCGGATCACAGGCAAATTGCTGCTTATCCCTTTAGTGCCCAATGGTGGATGTCCATGCATGAGACTCTCAACTACTTAACTCATTACAGGCTTGACGATTTTAATTTTTGGGTATGAAAAGAAGCGCATTTAAAAGTCGATTACAACAAAAATAGGCGCAAAAATCCCACGCGTAAAGCGGCCCCGCCGCGAAAACAAATTTTGGGGGTCCAATGACCCCCCCTGTCACTTAAGTATTTAGCATTTGTGTAGTCAAATACCAGGTAAAGAAATCTATTGAGCGTCTATCATAAGACATCACTCAATATACACAATATATGAATGTTGCAACTCTCTTGTTGCAACAGACCCTTTGACCCCATGAAACGGTAGGCTACGAAAATAAAAAACCCTGTTTACGGGCCCGGACCGACCCCGATTTTTCAGTTTTGCAGGTTTTTTTTTTTTTAGTTTTTCCAAAAATCAGTAAAATCATCCTGTTTTTAGTCCCAAATTTCTCAATTTTTTTGCAAATTTTTTTTAAGAAAATTTGTGTGTACAAATTTTTCATTTTTCTCTCTTGATTTTTAGATTTGGGTCTATATTTTGGCCAATTTTGAGCTCCAGAAAAAAAAAAAAATTTAAACAAAACATTCGGCGCCGACCTACCGACCCTACGCGAAAGGTCCCCCCTAAAACAGGGTTTTTTCTTTTTTCGTCGCCTAAGGCGATTTTGGCATTTTTTTCCCTAAAAAAAGCGTAGATAAAAGTCAGATTATTCCCAAAAATACGACGAAATAAAATCGCATCCATAACTCCATCATCGCGAAAAAATCTGGGTCATAGGACACCCACCATCAATTTTAAATGCTAATTATGTAAAGATATATATTTTGAACATTTTAACTGATTTTGCTTGAATTATAAAAAACCTTTTCCTTGCCATATTGGATCTACAGAACACAGCATATTATGTAGATATGCCTTACATCATGTATGCCACGCCACCACACGGTGAAGCTTTTCCACACCCGGTTTATAAATTCTCCATCCTATATCTACCGTAGATAGCATTTTGAGTTTAAATTTCCCAAACCCTATTTATAGCGTTAAGTTGCCTGTCAACAAAGGGGCTTTACTGTTTTTTGTTTGTTATTTTGTTTGTTTTGTGTGTTTTTGTTGTATTGTTTTTGGATGTTTTGTTTGTCTTGGGTTTTGTGTTGTGTGGTTTTGTTGTGGTGTGGTTTTTTGCTGGGTTGTTTTGTTTGTTGTGGTGTTGTTTTGCTGTGTTTGTTTTGTTGTGTGTTGTTTTTTTGTGGTTGTTTTGTTGTGTTTGTTTTGTGATTTGTTGTTGTGTTGCTGTTTGTTGTGTTTTGTTTTGTGGTGTTGTTTTTGTTGCGTGTTTTGTTTTGTTTTGTTTTTTTTTTTTGTTTGCTCTGTGTTTGCTGTTTGGTTGCGTTGTTTTTTTTTTTTTTTTTTTGGTCGTTTTTTTTTCGCTGTGTTGTTTTGTTGTGTGTGTGTTGTTGTTGTGTTTTCCTAGGTTCGCTCAAGCTTTCCTTGCTTTTATCCCGCAGCTCAAATCTGAATATCAGGTTTGAACGAGGTCCAAGCAGTTTATAGATTGGATAAGCTTAAAATATCCAAAAAGTCTAAGGAAAAGAAAACCCGGAATCATAAGCCAGAATTCCAAGTTAAAAATGAGCTGGGATTTGAAAAGTTTTTTTTTTTCACAGGAAAAGCCAAAGTTTTCCAGTATTACTTATAATGCTGGATTCGTTCCTTTGCAGAGGTTGTATCAGAAGAATGCTCACATTTTACAATGTAATTGCACTTGGAGCATTTTTCATGCACACATTGTTTCATGTTGTAAGTGCAATGTGCATAGTAGTCCAGGGACTGTGGAATCCCATGGGATTTCAATGATTACAGCATCACACCTATTTAGATAGCGTTAGTGGTCCTAGATGAACAAGAAAAGTTTTGATGGAGAATTCCAGGTGGCAGATGGCGGCCATCTTGGTTTTAAATGGCAGGCCATTTTGGTATATTGTTCAATATCCTAATTCGAGTTGTTGAATTGCTTAGTTAAGCTAGTTGTGTGTGCCAAAACTTCAGTGTTAAACACTACAATCTCTGGAAATCATAAAGCTAATAGAGGAGAACATGAGACTGCCAGCCATTTTTTTTAAAATTGCCGCCAATTACCATGTTTATTGTACATTTTTCAGCAGTAATTTTTAGTGGTGAGTTTCATACAAATTTAATTCTGTGACACAGTCTCCATTTAACATTTTACCATAATTTCCCTTCCCATATTTGTAACCCTCGTATTAAGTAGCCAATGGGACTGTGGAATCCCTTGGTTTTCAAATGGCCGCCATTTTGGTATATTTTCAAATCATAAACTCGAGTTGTGAAGTGCTATGAAGCTGGTTTTGGTTGCCACCTTCAATGTTCAAAAACACCTACAACTCTCTGGAAGGCTAAGCTACATTAGAAGAGGAACATTAAGACTGGGCAGCCATTTTGTTTTTCAAAAGGCTGCCAATTACCATGTTGATTGTACATTTTCACAGCAGTGATTTTATTGGTGAGTTTCATATACATTTTAATTATGGTGACACAGTCTCCATTTACTATTCAAGATTGTATATAAAGAAATGTTTCCTATTTGGTATAGTAAAATGATTCTTCAAATCCATCTTTATAATTGTATTTCAAAATGGCAGCCATTATGACTTGTTGTTGATTACCAGCCCCTATCTTATCAAGATTTTTTGCCACCCCCATGCTTATTATTTCGATAACCAGTGGGTACTTGGTCCTCTTCTTTTTATTGAACCAAAAAAGATGTATGAACAACCAAAGTATGGCAATCACATGATGTAATAAATATGCAATCTACAAATTGTCCACTCCATTCAACAAAAAATGCGAAAATCCAATTTGCACTATAAAGGTAGGAATATGGATTTATCATGGAATGCGGTTTTCAGCTTTAAGGTGGAATTACTAGTTTACATACATAAGCTGGTAGAACTATACTAATAAAATATTGTATACCATAAAGTTACCATAAAGTGGTACAAAAAAGAATAAAATCATGAAAAAAGAGGAGAAAACAATTACCTGGAGCATTTTGCGCGAAGGCTATTGTTGTGTTTTTAACGTCGCGGAGGAAAGTTTTACGGGGGGCCACTGCCCCCACCCCATTGGTAAACCGAGGGCTAAAAAACACGATACCAAACATTGTCTCATATACATGAACAACCCCATAATCACACCACGGTATAATGTAAGCAGTCCTATTTTTGTATGATTACATTTAAAGCTTCCTGTAGGATGGTCCAAGAGTGTTGTATTAGAGCTGGTGTGGAGTACTCTATTGGTTAGAATCCTTAAAAAACTGCATTTTTTTCGTTGTTTAATTGTATAATTCCCACAAATATGATTTATCAAGAAACATACTCACTAAATAATTCACTTCTCAGGAGTACTATAACAGACCAGATAGTCAGAATGTGCCCACAAAACAGCAAAGTGAACATATTTTAAACTTCTTTAAAAGTGCACTTTGGAGTTGAGGCCCCACAAATATGTATCGTCATGAGCAAGCTCACCATCAATCCAACTTCTTGTTATATTCTTTGTTTATCACAATCATGACAATGTTAAGGTTCTAAATCACGGCTGTCGTCCTCATCTGCCAGAATGGGCCCGGGGACATTGGTTTAGTTCCACAATTTCTTGCTTCTCGGACCGATGGGACACCCAGTAATTGTGTACAGTCATCAGTCCATTATACATTTGCCTAATTTTGGCACATCAAGACTTGGCCACCATTTCACCCAAATGAATTAATTGCAGCTGGAACAGAGGCAAAATGTCATTACTCTACTGGCTTGGAATTGTCATCCCACAAATCCCCCACTGTAGTAATTGGATTTGATGTCATTGTAACCTAATCGTCGCCGTAGTGGTATCTCATGGTAGCTAATAACAGTACTGCTCTGGTATGCATGGTACGAGGCAGACCATACGATTGTGCCTGTTCCTTGCCTTGTTATGGCGCAACCAAAACAAAATATCATATAAAGAAATAGAAGGTCTCGCCAGCTTCCAAAACAGATACAATTGTACCTCTGCTACATTTGTTAATTTCGTACGAAATAGATACAACTGACACACAATGCTTGCTTTTGGATGGCAGGCTAATCGGATTGCTTCAGATGATGTTTTCTCTTCTTTCTTCTTTTTCTGTCTTCCACTCCGCTGTGAAAGGGCATATACCTTGCAATCATCTGAGCCAAATTCTTCTAAGCCCTTCCAAAACGTCAGCTTGCCAACAAATCTCTCAGTGACATCTGTCCATGAAGTGCATGGAAAAGGGGAAGAATGCAGCCTTCTAAGCATCCAGAGCATTGTAAATAGGGCATATGGTTCTTCTTATAATACTCCCTGCGACAAAATGTATCTATACAGAGGTTCGGGTAGCGCAAGAAGGGCCTAGCTTTGTTTGGTGAATAAATTCTCCGATTGTGGCATCAAATATTGTTTAGCATTTAGACTATGGAGATGAGCTTTGTGTGTGCTTCTTGGATGCTGGTGAGACCTACAATACCTAATTCAAATTCTCGATGTGTGGATTTATAAGGCAAGAAACGGCACCATCAGAGGTCGGTCGCCTCCGACTAGAGCGCACTTTTATTTAACAGCTTGGCGAGCCCACAACCACTAAAATGTTTGGTACAATGAGTGGTACCTAAGTAATCCGAAGTTACCCCCCAGCCCAATTACTACGGGAGATTGGTGAATAACATCAAATTCAAAGCCAGTGCTTCCTTCTCCAGATGCAGGACTTCATGGTGAAGTGTGAATTGGTGCCAACTTTTTGATGTGCCAATAATTTGGTGGCAAATGTGGAAAGAAATGGACTATTCTTACAGAACTTTGTGGATGCCTCATCGATCCTGATGAATGCAACAATGCATGAAAGAGTGGACCTACCACTGCCCACTGTAACAAATGACCGCAAAAACATTGCTTTAACTGGCAGTTGGGACTCACATGTCAAATAAATGTACAAAAATGTCCATTTTAACTGCTATGAGTCCCAGCTACCAGTTAAACGTGGGTGTTTTTTTTATGGTGGTTTTAACCAGTACATCATAAAAGCTGATGATGACGACAGTGAATAGAAAACTTAACTTGTGGTAAACATAGACAATTCCACACAAAGTGGAATGTGGGACCATACCAACACCCCTCAGTGCATTAAGAAGTGTAATTATATGTTCGTGTAAGTTTTGGTCACATCTACCTTCATCTATCTGCTATGTGACATAGGAATCATGCAAATGGGTTATAATGCGCTTTGTTCTTGATGAATCAACATACTTGTACTCATACTATACACAATTCCACGTGACTTTTAAAGACTCATACAAAATAGACTACTCCACATCCAGGTAAAATACACACTCAGACTACTCTACAGGCAGTTTTAATGAACTCATACAAAATAGACTGCGCTACGTTCTTGAGTGGTGTAATCATGGGTTTCTAGGTACACTCGACACAGCGTTTTGTTATTTTCTTTAACAAAGTTTTAATCGATGTTTTTAATGTTGTGAGTAGAATTCATCGTCTACTTGCCCATCCACTATACAATTTATAGACGAGTCATAACAGTATCTATAGTAGTGCATTTACATTTCCTCGGGTCCAGTGGCTGTCACTGCGATTCAGTGCCCCAAAGCATTAAATCGTGAGCCTGGATTGAACGTACTGGCGTTTAACGTGTGGCAGGAGATATGTCAATCCTGGACTAATACTCCACCGGTACAACGTTGAAGAATATAGGCTCAGTTGACTCTCAGGCCACATAGTTTCACGCTTTATTCCGTTGTTGTCTTGGCATCCCGGACTTTTTACACCGATGTAAAAGAAGATCAGAACCCGGGCCCATAGAAGCCATAGACGACAACGAATAATTAGTGTTGCAGAATGGTTGAACAATTGTGGCTTTTTTGGGTTGTTAAAAGCGTGGAATTTGGCACAGATGTACATTTTAACATGCCTGAACAATTCTGATATGGTCCAATTTCAACAATGATCACCGTTTTCAAAATGGCGGGCCATTTTTCACATGGCGCCATAATTAGGCATTGTTATGTATTAACTAGACGCAAAGTCACTAAGTTCCGGCATGAATTACTTCACTTATTTAGAAGGATACTCTTGACATTTTGGATGTGGACCATGGTTCAAAATGGCCGCCATTTTCAAAGGCGGGTCAAAAAATGCAGCCAATTTCAAAATAGCGCTATATATGGCAATCCATGAACTGTGATAATTGTTTGGGTTTCTTCTTCACAAAATACTACTTCACGTATATTAGAGGGATATTCTGGACAATTTTTGATGTATGGCTGATTAAAATGGATGTAATTTTTCAAAATGGCAGGCAAAAAGGCATAGCAGATTTTAAAAAAAACTCTGCTTTATACTAGGTTAAAATCCATGAAATAATCTGATTTCAAAAGAGTTAAAATTCTTTTTAAAGTAATTCACTTATGTTGAGAAGGATATGCTGGGACGTTTTGACTATTAGCCAATTCAAAATGGCAACAAAATGGCAGCCATACTCTGGAGATGGACTAAATAATTGGTTTTCAGGATAACCCATATGGCTTCACTGATGTAAATGTACTTTAGGTGATATGTGACCACTTTTGAATAGCTGCTCTTCAATTTATATCAAATATCCTCACTGGTAACCAGCCAAACCATACCATATTCGGGTGCAGGTGTAAGGGAATATGTAAAAATTCCACCTAATCGATATGATTACGGTCTTGATTCGAAGTTGTCAGTGATCTATTTCTTCCCTGGTAGTCTTGCACCTCATAAAGCCTCCTAATTCTTATCTCTTCTGTTTTCTTTCTCTTGTGAGCAACAAATCCCCTGGTCCTACTAACCCATGCACTGTTATCACTCATTTTAAGAACTGAGAATAGATTAGTTTACTAATTTACAAGATGTGATGGAACATTTAACATAATCAAAAAAATGGAAAGCGTATGAAAAAACAATTTTAAGCTTCTAGTACTCTGAGCTGAGACATAACCTTGAGTGCTAATGACCCCTATCCCTGACGATCTTCCACCGGGTAAGTGTACTTTTGGTAGCCAGGCGGTAAGGTTTTTTGAGAGGGCACAAACATTGCTGACAATCGCGCTGATTGTTCGACTTCTCTCCAGATACCATTTCAACGACTTAACTGGACACCACAGAAAATAATTTAAATCTGGGAGGAATTGGCATGTCGAAAAATTCACACACTCATCTTTCGCCAAGAACCCAGGATGAAAGAACAACCATGATTGCACACGTCCGAAATGAACTAAACTCTCGCCAAAGCTAAGCTTGGTACCCGCACAACGGAGCCTACCACACAGCGCCAAAGTCATTCACGAAACTGCGAACACAGCTCATAAAGCGGTCTTTTCAAGACGTTTCTAACACTGCGAGAGGTCTTGAAATTAACATACCATTAAGGAAGTTGACGTATAAGAAGCACTCGTTGAGGCCCTCATGAATTGTTTTGCCATGGGCCACTTATACCTCAATACCGTAGGCCGCCTGCAACCTACCTCAAACCGACTGACACCCTGGCCTAAAGTGGGGTTTCTTTCTTGGGAAAAAATGTAACTTTCTTTGGCGGCACCGGTCGAAACAGGACCGCAGAATGTTTAGCCTGCGTTTTAAAAGTGTCGGATCTGCTACCAACTCTGACTGCCCAGAAGGCTGACTTACCGAAGCGCGCTGGATAAAAGTGGAGTGCTATCAGTCTCAGATATTTTACATCCTACTGCGAAGCCTCCTTGCTCTTAAACAACTAGAGTGCTATACGAGTGACCACATTTGCGGGGGCCAAGAGAGCTATCAGCACGACGTTGCTTTCCCCCGCATCTATCTTAATAAGTATGTGTGTATTACAAGAAACTGAGGCACCAGGAGAAACCGTCCGCTAAACCATTTTTGGTAGAGACGGATAAGGCATAGCCCATTCAGTTAATATGCATGTTGGTTTACTTTCTAATCCAAAAAACTTGCCTTGTGAAGAGGCTAACTGAATGGCTAGGTTCGTCACTACCATACGGTCAGTAATTTCACTCGTTGGAGCTCCAAGACGGCTGGAAACTAGACCTTTTATGGAATTTCCGAGCAGCCATAAGCCTAAGATCTCCCTAAAATATAGTGACCACATGGTCGCTAATTGTCACAACCCCAAAACTCCTTAGTTGGAGGATTTAATGAGCTGCTGCC
>JAMKCH010013993.1:0-34966 GCA_023653785.1 Ophioderma brevispina | reverse complement strand
CTTACCTGGAAGCATATCTCATAACTATTGAACTACTACATACAGAGCGTCCTTGTGTCTGCCCACGATGAAGCACCATGCACAGACAAAGCGCCTTGCGGGATTGGTTTGTACCAATCACCTCAAGTTTTATCAAATGGGTATTTCAACTTGGCTTCCACACCTATATATAATACAATCTGGGATGTTTAGGATTATCCAAGAACATTGTGCACCAATGATGGCCTTGCGTTAGTAGACCCCACTAATAAACTCGTATACCGATCGTCCTCCTTTCAGCGCAATATGCCAACAGCTGCATCGTTGAACATAAAGAACATGTTCTTTAAAAGAAAACATGTTTTTCTATGTAATGAAGTTAGTAGAGTTACCGGGCGAGTGGGGCAGCGCGTTCTGGGTTGTTTTTGAAGCTTAAAGCTTATCTCCTGCGAGGATATCATGGGTTGTTCGCTATGCAGCGCAACGGAGCTGCGGACAGTGCGGATATAAGCGCCAGCAGCAGACCTTCTCTCAGAACCGGTTGGTCTATGGACTACAGTCACTGTTTTTTTAATAACAAGGCAATAGTTGGCAAAGGGCTTTTTGCAAAGGCAATTTTAAGTTCAAGAAAAAAAAAAATAATCTACGAACTTCACAATATCCGCAAAGTGAAACCATTTAAGAGTCTTTTTTATTCACATGTCACATTGCTAATGTTTGAAAATACCCAACAAAGCAAGCTATAATAGATATTCATCCTTGTCCCTACCTGGAGAACTAAGTAGTTAATATTTCAAGACAAATAAAATATCTATATGTAAAATATACCGTTCTGAGCTATCCGCTAGAAATACTACATAGCTTTTAGGACGTAACCCCTATAGGTGTATTCTATCGCGTCCTCTACCACCCGGATGATAGCTCAAGTTATGGAGTGCGGCCGTTCTAGTATTCGAGTCGCCGATTCGAGCGCACATGTTTTTTTCAAACCTGTGTGCGCTGGCTATCTACAGGTAAAAGATTAATGATATTCATCCTTGTCTCCCTGAACTAAGTGTTAAAGTATAGAGGGGGAGCGGGCAAGTTTTTTAATTAGACAATAGTTTAGACTGCTATTCGTAATAATTTAAAAGTTACAACAACCTGAAACAAACCAAAATATAACCGGATATATTATATAACACTTCATTCATAGCGCCCATTCGAAGTCAGTTTGTGTTGCTGAACAGCAGTACTCATTTTTAGCTGTCCCTGCTCTTAGACTGGAAATGACTTATACTTCTGACGGAGTTTGCGCAGAGAGGTTTATTGCCTCATGCATTATTTCATGATCATATAGCGATAAACCGAAATGATTTGACCTTCAAATGGGTTATAGGAAAATGACTGCATTGTAAATGGCTAAGTAAAGATCGCCGCACCACACACATCACTTTAACAGAGAAGCCATTTCTGCTATGGTTTCCTAGCTCTTACAACCCCTAATTCCAGAGCTTCAGATCGGATGATTTAGTCCCCAGTAATTTCTAGTCTTTAATTTTACTCGGCTGGTATTTTGGAAAATAACGTGGCTGAAGATAGTTTGGATTAACAACGGGTTTAAAGTGATTTTCCTGTATTTTTTTATCACAGTGTTAATTATTTATAAAGGCATTAACGTTTTAAAATAAATTGAGTAAGACATTAATATTGCTTGAGGTTAAGTTTTGTAACGTGTAGTTTATGTGAAAAACCCCACCACCATATCGATATTATAGGTGGAGTTTTAGTGATTCTGGGATAATTTTACATACAACAGTTTTATATAACAAGCAAACATTTAATAGAAAAAAGTATGCAACAAAAATATTGACATTTTATTTATTGTAGAAACGGCTCATCGTGACGATCCTGTAGTCATATCAGAATGCACTCCACCTGGCTATACCTTCTTCAATATGCCCCGCCCGGTGATCCCATGCGGCATTGCTGTTATATTCAAGGTCTCTGCTGAATTTATCGGTTGTCAATGTTGACTTCGCGCCTTCCACTTTTTGAGCTAGCTCTGTAACAGATCCTTTGAACAGTGCATCTTCATTGTGATAATACCGTCACCACCTTCAAAAACTAATCGCTTGAAACTTCTGATTTCTTGAAGGAATGTGATGATCTTCTGGACGAAGTGACTCTCCTCTCAGGAAAGCTCTTACTGTTGGAGATTTTACTATCTGTGGACCCTCCTTATAAATCTTATCCGCTCGATTGCTCACCATCCATATGATTCTGGACTCCAACAACATATTGACAAACAACACATAACTGGATTTGCCACACTGATCTCTGATTTCCCGGCAGGACGACTCTCTTGTTATTGAGAGTGATTGTGTCCGATCTTCTTAATTCAGGCCATTTTGTTTATCAGTTGACCAATTGCCTACGCTAACCAGAAAGAAAAATAATCACTTCAATCCAAGGGATTTCGTAATCTTGACATGAAACTTTGCTACAGATCTTCCTCAACTCTTTCAGGATTTTCCTTATAAGGCAGCCTTGACAACCAGGTTGCTTTCTATAATACTGCTGTTCTCTCGACTTGGATGAGCATTGTCCAATTACTCCACGAGTACACAAGTTCAAATCCCAACCTGCATGGTACACCAAGGAGATCCATCGAGCCAGACGTATCGCCGCAAACTGGATGCGCAAGTGGAACAATTCTGGCAGTCCTGATGATCATAGACTTTCTTGATGAATTCACGCCTTTTCAAAGCTTGTTCGTGCTCAAACAAAATATTACATTAAACAACTTTCTGGTGGCCGATAAAAAAAACTGTTTTTAAAAAACCATGAACACTTTACTAAACAGAAATGCCATGGCTCCTTCCATCCACAGATCAATAAGCAATCTGTGCACAGGTTCAGTAACTTCTTCACTGACAAATTGTTAATAGAGACAAAATCATCTCTAATAAGATGTTAATGTTCCGACACTTGGTTTCTGTCGAATCTCTCCCTGTTCTGAATTATGTGATTTTTAAGCTTTCGACGACAAAGAACTTCGGAAAATCTAACAATAAATCTCCTAACACAATGCCACTCTTGATCCAATTCCCACATGCTTGTTAAACCAGAACTGAACATTCTTATGCTGTATTCACTTCAATTGGTGAACTCCTCATGTCAAAAGGAACATTCCCTACATCTTTAAGAAAAAAAAAAAGGGGGAAAAGAGAGGCGGTGTTACTACTCCGCTTTTAAAAAAGCCTTCATTGGACAAGGACACTTTAAAAAACTACAGACCAGTGTCGAACACTGCTTTTCTTTCACAAATAATTGAAAAGCTCATTGTCTCTGTTCAGAACCTATTGATAATTGTTAATTGCATCGGAAGTTTCAATCAGCGTACGCTCAGGCCCAGCACGGAGACAGCCTTGTTGAGAGTCAAAGTGATTTGTTCATGCAATTTGCACTCGACAGGCTGTTTTCGTGGTGTTGCTGGATTGTTGCTGCATCTAATACGATTCGCCACAATGTTCGTTAAACACACTTGGTAGGGTTTTTGGTTTTAAGATAATGTTCAATTAGGTGTTTAAGACGTATCTTTGATAATAGACATGGTAGCCTTAGATTGCTAAGAATTTTCAGATCCCATGTTTTGGATTATGGTTTATCCTCAGGTTTCTTGGTTGGACCACAGATGTTCTCTTTCTATACCCACCCAATCACAGATATCATCCTGTGTCATCCTGGTGTCAAATTTCATTTTTATGCTGACAATAACCAGTTATATCTACTATGTGTTGATCCTAGGATACCTGGTGAAACAGACCGTGCTCTTACTACATTGTCAACCGCATCTCTGACATCAAAAACTGGATGTCTAATAATATGCTTTGCCTAAACGATACAAAACAGAGTTTTTTTGGTCTGCCATCCTAACTCTGAAATCATTGTCGGGCATCTCCATTACCATCGGCCAGCACAACTTTACCGATCTTCAACTTAAGGAATTTAGGTGTGGAATTTGACAATCTAATGACTATGCCCCATCAAGTCACTGCTATTTGCAAAACCTACAACTTTCATCTCTGGAACCTTTCTCGAGTCAGACTTTACATCAATGAAACCACTTGTCACCATGCGATCCGAGCACTCGTCACCTCTCTTTAAGATTATGCTAATTCCATCTTACAAGACTGCTCTGCAAAAGAACTCAAACGTCTTCAAAGGCTTCAAAACAAGGCTCTAAGGTGATCTTCAGGTAAAAAAGCATGAACATGCCTCTCCCTACTTTCCGCCAACTCCCCTGGCTTCCGGTGCGTGAAAGAATTGAATTTAAGACCCTTACTTTGTTTTTCAAATGCCCGTAAGATAGTGCTCCATCTTATCCTGAACTATCGTTTCCTTACAGTCAAACCGCAGTGGTCTTCGTTCCAGTTTTCTGCACAATAAAACGTCTTGCCATACACATACACCTTTAGTGTTTTTCTGACAAAGGTTTTTATGCAGCTGCACCGAAACTCTGAACAATCTTCCCTTTCACATCCGCCATGCTACTTCACGCTCAGTTCAAAAGTAACCTTAAGACTCACTTATTTTAAGTTCGTTTTGTTGTTTGCTTGTTGTTTTTCTTGTACCCGCGCTGTTATCCCACTGTTGTAATAGCGCTTATAAATGCCTGCTTACATTAACATTACATTACAAACACATGGCATCTATCTCTAAGTTCCGAAAAACGCTGGGTACTGTTGTGCCGAAACACCGGGTGCCGAAGTTTCCCTCCTCTCAGAACTGCCGATGAACCCGGGCATTCGGCATAGGAAAGGGAAGTGGAAAATACGTTGCTGTTAATGTGTAGAGCACGTGTTTACGCATTTTTCGGATCTTATGGACAATTCTAGAATAAAACTCATTACAAATCAGGCTTTTGGCATTTAGGAATCAGCATGTATGTAAGTAGACCGTAAATCCGATCTTTTAAGCCAAAGCCCACAAAGACCCCATGAAGAAGAATTCCCGCGTTCGTTTCGCAAGGTAGCCGAATTCGGAAACATGTATACATTATATGCATGATATCATATGGCTCCCATTGTAAATGTGCCCCACACTGGTTAGGTTTAGGGTTGGGTTCAGGGCCCTATAGGCCTAGGGTTAAGATTAGGGTTAGGAATAGGTTAGGGTTTGGTTATTAGGGTCCGGTGAGTACAACATTTGGATTAGACCTACGTGATTCTACTTGACAAATAGGGGGGTTATGTGTTTTATTTTTCTGAGGGAGGGGGGTGGGGTCCATATTAAATTTATTATTCAGTAAACCAACACCTATCTGCATCAGCATAATCATATGATGCACCTAACTTTGTGTGTGGGTTCTATGCAATAGGGCCTTGTAACTTTACATTGGGGGTTTAGTTATGCAATTTTCCAAACACATCTTTTCAATTTCTCCTGCCCCCTCAAAAATAATGAACGGGCCATAAAATTATTAGTTTCAAGCTTAATCTTAGCCTGTCGTACGAGCAAGTCCATTAAACACCTAATTAGTGTCATCCTGTGTCCGTACAGCCAATTGACATAAGAACTAGTACATCCACCAACCGCACTCTGTGATAAGGATCCCTCTGTACTGTGCCGAACTACTGGGATAAACCCATTGTTTTTCGGCAAGTAACCTGCCGTTCGGCAGGGTAATGACGTAGCCGCATTTTATCTGCATGAATAAGTGCCAAAACACCGGCGTTAAAAAACGGCCAAACTAGACACACCCTGACGTACGGCAATGTCCTCTGCCGAAAGACCGGGCTTTCGGCATAGCCCGTATTTCGGCGCAGCAGTGCAACGCACATCACATACTACATGGAATACGAACTCCTCTGTGGAGATGGTTAGGGTGACGGGTTTTGTTTTAATTTCACTTGGTTCCAAATTTTGAAACACATTCGGGTTAATACCAAAGACTTATCGCCTAAATAAAAAAATCTTTAAAAAATATACATATCGTAGCCGCCCACATAGATCTAACGCGTAAATCTAATTTTTAAAAGCTTTGCGCGCGGGAAGCCTGAGACAAACCTTTTTCTTTTCTTTTCCTATGTAAAAATAATTCTGGGTGAAAATTTTCGGATTTTGCCGATTTTGGAAACCTGTGCACCTACTTTTGTCCTTAAACTACTCCTCCAATTTGATGTATTTTTAGTGCAATTTGGCATTGAGTTGGAAATTATTTGTTTTTTCCTGAACTTGCTAGTTTTCTTTTTGGCATACCTGAATACGGTGTAAAAAATTTGTACGTCTTCCTATCCCTCTATATGCTATCATCCCATTGCACCAAGGATATTTTTAAAAGTTTTTTTAATTAAAAGCTAATCACCTACGTTGTTCCCGGTGTTGCAAAGCTGTAATTGTTATTAGTACTACTTCAGAGACGTATCATGCATGTTTTGTCCTTTTACGACCGCGGTACGATACTTTAGACCTCAGTATTGTTGGCAAATTGAAATCTTCGTTGATTGACAGATTTGTCCAATTATAATTGAGCAAATTTGACCTTTCAGAGCTTCAGTCCCTCCAACATAACAACGATAGTGTATTCAAATAGCAGGTATATATCATATTAAAAGATAACTGAATTTTTAGCTGAGTGTGTTTTAACTCGTCAATCTTAAAATACAATAATTTGTAATTGAAAACAAATACCGTCACCCCACACAATACATAAACACCAAATATCAAATATTCTAGTTTCAATTCTACCTAATGCAGCTGTTTCTTAAAAGATGTTCGAAGTGTACACTTGACTGTTGCCTTGATATTGATACATACAACAACAACATAAATCCAATATAGTTACATACATGCCTTTTGGAAACGCGGAAATTGTGTGACATTGCGATGGTTTTAGCGTTTAGATGAACATAATCGACCACATTACTTTCGAAATATATCCCCCACCTTCTTATTTGCAACCGTAACGATAATCAGCACAATAAATAAAAAGCGTTAAATGGACTATCGCAAGTGGAACGGCAGGAACAGATGGTCAAATACAAAGTAATTATTTTTCACTCAGCCAATATATGTTATTTAAATCTTAGAATATTTTCAGTTTTTGCAGGTAGAGTACCGAATAAAAATCACACATAAAAAATTTCATTAGTCTGAATCTAGCCATTTGAATCACGGGAGTGTTAAATGTCCAGAATTGATAAGAATGTTTTGGTTCGGCATATTTTCGCCTTACTGTTGGCTCACTGTTGCCGCCCTACGGCGTTGGCGGCTGAGGTAACGCGCACTCAATATGCACTAATTGTGTTTTTCGAAAAGATAATACATAGGTAAAGACAGAAATTAATCAAATGATAATGATACCTATTTCATAAATATACAGATAATATACACTTGGGGGGTAGTACCTCTTTACTTGCAATTTCAAGTTAACCATTCCTGTGAAACTCTTATAGTTAGCACGTACATAGCGCCCCCGACCCACTAAAATAAAAATGAGCTCGCATTGTCAAGGTTTGCTTTAGGTACAGGTGTGCTGTAATGGGTGAGGAAATTCTAAAAATTTTTTTTCACTTTTTATTTTCAACTTTCAGAGTAGTGTTGGAAGGAAAAAAGGTCCATCTTTTAGGACTACCACTGGTTAAACCCCGGTCTAAAGTTAGAATCCCTTTCAAAATACCGCCCATAAAATTAAGCCGAATGATTAGTGCGGGCGTTTACAGGCAAAAAGAGCTTGTAATACTGTAATTTTAGTACAGAAATATTGAAGCAGTAGCATGGTAAACAAAATTATTGGAAGTGCTGGCAGGTGACACATTCGAGTATGAACCCAGTTAACATATCCAATATTCTTGTATTAATTACAAGTTTCATTTATATGAAAAATACTTACAGAGTGCAAGAAGAAACGAAACTTAGACAGTAGAAGAATTTCGCAGTAGAATTTAAAGAGATCCTTAAAAATTACAATCAGAAACAAAGAAAAGGTACCAGCACTCGATGCTTATGAGTTTTGTATACAGTGTGATAAACTTTTCTCTTCCTTGATCCAATACTACGATCCCGACCATACTGATATGGCGTCACCATGGCGCCAAAAAAAGGGTAAAAAGGAATATCGGATTTTCATGCGGTTTTCATTCTAACTGAACAGTAATTGACTAGTTATACATATACATAGAGTTTTAAGATCCAAATTGTACAAATTTCTCAAAAAAATCATACATTATTCTTGGTGACCACCATCGCACCTATCCCTTCGACTTCGCATGCATACCCTAACCCCGTGGAAGGTGCTACCCTCACATTTCTTTCGCTAAAAGTGGTCCAGACGGTGAGAAAATGTTACCTGGAAATTTTTTAAGAAAGATTTTGGCCTTTTAAAGTCCAGGAAATACAACATTTACAATAAAATAACAATATCAAAAATATTAAAAAATGACAAAACAGGAAAAAGAAAAAACAAAAAGACAAAAATTTTTAACATCTAAAAGGAGAAGATAAATGAAATTAGAAATATAAAGTATTACCCTCGTTTTTACCAAGCCTTACACGGTTTACCAAGGTGGTTCTAAAGATCGCGATGCTTATTTTTCATGCGGTTTTCAGCTCCAATTTGTGAATGGCAATTTAAGTTTGACATAACTTTAAAGTCTTAGAGCAATATTGTCAGAATTTTAAAAATGTACCATAGAATTATTTTCTTGGGTAGCACTAACCACCTACCTTTTGACTCTTGATGTGATACATAGCGTCCACGAACTTCCAAACAACAGGCCAATCGACCAAAAGTCACTTTCGAGATATCGCGATTGAAGTTGTCGAAAAAAGAATTATGAACTTGTCAATATCTAAAATTTGAAGCATTTAGGAAAATGATTTTAATGTGGACTTGTGGACATTGAAACGTTCTTCATTTTGGGCACGCTTTCCATTCAAGTATCCTTGTGTTTTCCTTGTCAATTTAATTACAAAGTGATTGGTCTGTTTGCAAAAACAAAAAAAACGTTCCTCTGTTTCTATTTCAAAGAAGACTTAATGCACATTGATCTGTTTGGCGTACTCAAATGAGTCGATCGATCGCTCGGACGGTGGTATTGAACATGTTGACATACTGTGCCTGCAAGGGCGCTAGAATACTATCTTTTTTATTTTCTAAGGTGTCACTGTCTCTTACAGGCAAAGATAATTGCCAGTTAAGATAGAAAAGAGGAATGATGAAATCCTACAATTTTTAATTTTGTATTAGAATTGATTTAATCACATATTTAATACTTAATGTAATATCATATACATGTAAAATGCAAGTTTTGGTGAAATGACCCAAGGTCATATAAGTGGTTTGCCTTTATCACAGTGAAAAGAGTGCTAGCCAGTTATAACTTTTCACGCTTTCTGAGTCAAAGTGGAATCACATGGGATAAATATCCAAAACTGATTCAAAATCACTTAAATGGGTAATACGAAAGGTATCACTTTGTCCTACTCTGACCATTATGTCTTCCTTTTTGCACAGTAGGTCAAAATAATATAAAACTATTGGCATGTCCTTACTATTCTGTTTGTTTTGCTGTCTCCATCGGGGGCTCGGGAAAACCAAGTGTAAATTCATAAAAATTATAAAATCATATAACCGTCTGTTCGCCGCAAATAAAACTGTCACATGTTTTCTTGAAAATGAATAAAATATCACTTCAATTTATTTCCTCAATATCAGTGACCAATGGATACACACGGACTTCAGCAAACAATGGAGTTAAAGATTCAATCACCGGCCCGGTATGCGCGTGTTGGAAACAAACCTTCAGATTCCTTTTCATCTGGGAGTGCATGGCTATTGTTATATTGTCTCGCAGTTGAAACGATTAAGCTTGTTATCGCATCTCCAATTTATGACTTTATTTTTTTTTCATGACGAAGCACAAATACTTATCCTCATTCACAAATAAGTAAATCTTGAGCTTCTATAGTGCGGTGTATCATTTTATCAAAAAGGAAGACGACTAAAAACACATGATAGAATGTTGCTGGGCAAGCTTTTGACCTAACAACTTTATACAGAACCAAACTCCTAACTTATCTTACTTTCATTTCTTATTCCACTTACCACGTTTTCAGAAGTAAACTTATGTCAACGACCTATATTATAATGTATACTGGTTAGTTATGTGAAAGAGGACGGGGAATTTGTTACTCAACCCTATCGTGGAGGTGATAACACTGGCTATAACAATGGCCCCGCATACCGCCATTGTAATATCTTTAGCTGAAGTCTATACATATCCATTAGTCTCCGATATTAGGCAAAGAAAATGAGGTGACATTTTAGTCATTTTCATAAATGTGTCAGTGTTATGTGGCGGGAACAGACAGTTATGTGATTTGTAATAATATTATGTATGAGATTTACACGTGGTTTTTGCCCCTACCCCCCCCCCCCCCCCTATGGGGACAACAGATTGTTTATACGTTGGTAGTTGGTCTACCCCCATAGTCTATATATGCGTGTACATACCGCATGGTAAAGAAGCTAATATACCAGCCAGCATTAGATTCGGAGTCGAAATTTTTATCAAAATTCACTAAAATTGAAACCAATTGAGAAAACGTGTGGCTTTGTCCACATTTTAATTGATTACCCTGTGAATTTATATAGATTTTTCTATTGAATATTAAATAGTTGTAAGGGCCAGGGTATTGATTTTTGTAGATCTCGGATGCTAAGTTTAAATGAGCAAACTTACCTGACATTTATAATCAGCTAATTACTTTTTTATGATTTTAAACTACATCATTGTAAAGTATAAGGTTATACATTAGAAAGCCAAACTTAATAAACTTGAATAAAAAAAAAATCAAAATAATAACTTTTCTTTGAAATTATTAGTCCACATTCTGATGAACACAAATTACGACACATGTTATAAATCATTTGTATACCTTGAATTTTGATATGCAAGTTGATATTGTCCTAATCTTGTCTAAATTGGAAATTGTTAATTAATTCATTCCACAAGAATTTAATCTAGGCTACTCGTAAGGGGGGGAGGGGTGGGGGGAGTTTTTGTTTTAGTATATACACAGTGCTTATCAAGTGTCTAACGTATGCGCTCTTGTTTTAATTTTTGACCTTGGTTTGTCAATATTAACAGCCAAAAGAATACCTAATCTTGTCCCGTTTTAATGCTTAGGCCTATACACGAGAACCAGTGTAATGTATTTTGCATCACCATGTCGGAGAAATTACATTTTGGACCATTTTAAACGCATATGCAGTTACATTGGACAGTTACTGTTTTCCCATTTCGTTTTATTGCTTTACAAAATACTCATTCTGGCCGGGGGGGGGGGGGGGGGGGGGGGGGGGGGGGAGGGGGGGGGGGTGGGGGGGGGTTAATTTTTTTAAGGGGGGGGGGGGGGGGGTTTGATTAAAACCAGCAAAATTAAAACAAAACACTCACCGGCGATTAGCATATTATTTATGCAGTTTAAGAAACAGATGGAAATATTTTCTCATTGTAATATGCTTAAAGCCAAAATGCGTTCTTTGCTAATTTTATCATTCGTGTATTCATAGCACTATATAACCGTAAAAGGGGCATAAATAATAACATAACAACTTTTGATTTAGCTTTTTTAATTTCTTTGTCCCCCTCCCAAGGAAGTGCAATGCCACTCATTTGTCAACTTTAATGTACTCTGGTGCTGCGAATATGACCTGAGTACACTTTGACAAATAGGGCAATAGAGCTAATTTCCCCTTTGGGGTAAACTTGAAAACTGAGGATTGGATAGCCAATACTCTAATTTACTGATGAATTTTCCTTAGGGATGTATATTTATGGATAAAAAATACATCTTAAGACAAATGCTGCCATTACCTGCATTGCAACATAGTTTAATTTGATGTTTGCGGACAATATTAAACTTGAAACTTGAAATGCCCAATTCTTGGAGTCATTTTTGATCCTTAGCCCAATGTGACTACAAAATGTGTAAAATTGGAATACCTAACACTGTATCCACCTAATTCTTTACCTTGAAACCCATCTTTCTTATTAAGTTTTTTAGAAAGAGGCCATTATGCCTGCTTCACCATATTGGCCTTTTTTTTTACCTTTTTGGACATTTTGAAGCCCAAATGTGTTAATTGAAAAGGCTAGCACTGTGTTACACTTAATCATTGTCCCCCTTGGAAAGTAATGAATTATGTCACCTTAACCCTCGTCTACCGGGGGGGGGGGGTACCACCCCTGCTGAACTTTGCTTCCGGTGGGGCTAAAATGCAGAAGCTTTGGCAAAAGCTTCCGAGTAATCATTTACTCATCCTTGTGTCATTTTAATTCAAAACAGAATGTGAAGGGAGCACCTTCACCGGGGTTAGGGTATGCCGTAAAAGTCGAAGGGTAGGGGTAGGGTTGCCACCCAGAATATTTTCTGGTACATTTTTTTAATTATTATCAAAGTTCCTCTAAAACTCTATATTTATGTAAAACTAGTCAATTGCCATCATTAAGAGCGGAAAACCGCATGAAAATCCTGACCTGCTAACTGTTTTATCGCAAAATCGATTTTCTCCATTTTCTAGGAAATCCAATGTGGCCGACTCGTGGAATTTATGACGTCCATTGTAACGCCTCAGGTTATCTTAGTACTTGTTTTGGTATTAATGGCAGAGGAGGACCGTAGCTATCTATTGTTTATTCACACCATAACATCTGTGCTTTTATAACTAATATCATCCCCCCTTGGTAATCCATGTTACCAAAAAGGCTTGGTATATCAGACGAGGGATTTGGAGAAAAGAGCGTTTTGACTAATTTATTGTTTTGACAAATTTGACTGTTTGGCCATTTTTAACCCACAAAGTGTCATTGAAAATTACCCGAATTTTTACAGTAGATGCACCGTAAAATTTTGGTCTGACATTTGTTGATAGACCTTCTAAGTTAGGATGTTCTCAGTGCTTTTTAATTCTCTACACATTCACAATCTCTGTATAACTCGCAAACATATATTTTTTCAGTGTTTTGATTGAATCAATTTTTACAGTATAACTGTAATTTCACAGTAATTATTCGACAGAATTGCTGTCAGTAAAACTACTGGAAACTTTAATAATATTTTTGAGTGTGGCAACTGGCAAAAACGTCTCAGATACAGCTTCACACATTGTACTAATATAAACTTCACGCATACTTTTCTATAGCCTCCATTTTTGATGAGCGAGGAGATAAATTTCGCAGTATCCCCATTGATCGTTAGGTCACTTATAAGCTGCCGTGCGGTATTTTTCAGGTACAGCAAACAGACGAATGCCGATTGGTCTGTTTGGAGCCTTTATTTGCGTTTGGGTATGATATCCAAAAGTGGAAATCTTAGTAATTACAAATTGGAATGTTATTGACTCAATATTTGGTATATGAAAAGAGCTCGTGTTTAGATCAAAATATGCCAAAAAAACTCAATTTCGCCAAAATGGTCGATTGCGTTTGGAAGACTCGTGATGAATAACCCAAGTGGAGGCTACCTTCACATTTTTGCTTAAAAGTGACCTAGAAAGAAAGGATGAGAAAGGATACATGGAAGCTTTTCACGAAAGCTGTTGCATTTCAGCGCATCGGAGGAACGTTCACTAGGTGGAGGAATGGTAACCATGTTCCGTTCAGACGAGGGCTATTATTCAAATGGTGCAGTTTCGTCAAGCATTTAATGATTGGTTTAAAAAAATACAACGACACATAGATAAAGAGCATCTTTTGTTGATAGAATTTGATTGATATATTCGTATGGTTCCTAAATATTAGTTACTGGAGTCGTACCGATGTGGAAGTGTGCCGAATCTTTTGGATGGAGTTAAATGGGTAATAACAATTGTGGTTGACTTATGATTGGAAGAGGTTCGTCCGTATAATGTGAGTTTTCTGATATGGTACTTACCTGTGCACGTTTCGAAGGATACTTGCAGTGTATGATTCATAATCTGTTGACACTAAACCGTCGTACTCACCTCCAGCGAGAGATGGATGAAAACTAGAAACGTCGTTTCGTGCCGCGACCCGGACTGCTAGGTCAGGGGGCCGATCTCGTTGCATTTACAAAGGTGGTGCACCCCGGAAAGTATAATTTTCTAAAATTATAAAAATCAGTTCTACTTGTGTTGTCACGTCTAGTATGGCACATTTTCTTTAAATGAATTACTTTCTTTCTTCCCCCTGAATAATCAGTGACCAACGGATGTACACCATCGATTCATTGACTCCAGCAAATCAGGACGCCATTAAATCCGCCCGGTATGCAGAGGACAAGCACTTCAGATTCTTCTTTTTTTTGGAACTGAAGAGTCATATTGTATTTCAATGAAGTTGAAAATCTTTTAGATGATATCATCGCCCGATTTAGATTGAAGTGTCCTTGTTCACGAATTGGAACAATGTTATCCTTTTGTCTTTTTCTATCAGTCCAGAAGAAAGCGAACACGTGTACGTTTATAGGTACAAGTACGTACATACGTCATAATTCCCCAATGCACATGGTTATGCACCGGACATTTGTTTCAGAGCCGCCATATTGGATTGTAAACTTAAAGTCAATAATTTACACTATATTTACTGCTTTTTCAACCAAGGACAATTTTGTCTTCAATTTTTTAAGTCTAGAAGTAATTGTAATACAATTATCTTTCATATAAGTCATGTTAATTGCATGGCTTCGACACAGTTATCTTTTTCTGACCACATTTTTTACTACCTCTATACATCACACTTCATGGCCGCCACATTGGATTTTTCGGCTGAATTTCCGTCAATACCCTAGTTTTGCCGCATTTTCTAACCAAGAAGACAATTTTTTGAAATTTGAGCAATTATTGCACAATTATCTTTCATATAAGTCATGTTAATTGCATGGCTTCGATTTATTTGTTGTTTTCTGTTGATACTGATAAAAGTGGGTGAACCGTCTATGTACACCGACAGCTGTGAATGATTCAACTTTTTAAAGAAATACATTAGGTTTTAACATTTCACCCCGGGACCGTTATTTTACAGTTCTGAAGTTGCAATCTTCACTACAAATAAAAAATATTATTAATTAGAATCCTTGATATGACGTCATCAGTGACATTTTTTCAATAATAAATTTCGACACATGAAATCAACATTTTGACACAAAGAATTTGTTTATAATGGCGTCTTGCATCAAGTTCGTAAATTTTTTATCCTTTCTCATCTCAAATGTGAATCCCGAGAGGATTTTTAAAAATTCTTTTGTATTTCTTTATTTGGGTGACCTATGTACGTACTTGTACGTATACGTACAAGTACGCTATCGTCTGCACTGTCTATGTGTTTGTCTTGTCCCATCCTGTCCAATAATTTAAATCTTAAATATTTTATTATGTAAGGTGGGGTCATGCTCAAAGTCCTCCAGACTTGGCCTCTCCTGCGTTTACGTTCATGTTCCTTACAATATCTGCAACATTTTAATCTAATAAAAGTTCCACCTATTTATTTCCTTTAAATATCGTAAAATTATGAAATCTTTAAAAAAAAAAAAAAAAAAAAAAAAAAAAAAAAAACTTGAATTTGAATTTGAATACAATAAGCTCGAGACACTTCTGTGAGCCAACTTGGCATTTCTTGCAAAAACATTTAAGCGTGCTTATGCAAGCCTAATTCACGATTATCTTGCTATAACAGTCTTCATGGAAAATGCAATCTGCCTTACAGATCCTGCTTTAGCACTGAAACTGCCTTTTTAAAGCGTTTGAACAATGATCTACCACTTGCGCTTGATGATGGAAATGAAGCTGTTCTGATTTTCCTCGACTATTCTACAGCTTTTTACACTAGTATCACAACATTTTTCATCGGTGGTCGTTTTCAGCAGGTATAAGAATTTCGCGTACATAACCATAATAATTCAAGCGGGGGGGGGGGGGGGAGGACATGCCAAACTAACAGCACCAGAACAACAATCAACTTCCGGCGTAAATCGAGTGCTAGTCTTTTTCAAAGACTTAAGGTAGGGAGGGCGCTCTTACGCATATCGAAACGCGCACACACACATTGACTAAGGTAGGCCTGGCACGAATATTTAAATTTAAATGACCGTATTGCGAAAGGGCACTTTTGCCAACGAGGTTAGTCACAAACGGTCGACGGATTTTCATGTTAAAATATTTCTTAAATTATCATGATGTACAACATCTTTGAACGAAGGTTTAGAGTGATTTTGTAATGTCACTGAGACAGAGACTGCCATATTAATGCACGTAGCAGTTCCCGAATACCGTGTGGAAATTCCCCAATGCCTAAATCGAGCAAAATGTGTCCTACCCCCAAACCCAATTGAAGTGGAATCATTCGTTTTTTCGTGCATGCTAAAAAGGTCCTGACAGGTTTTCCAATGATGAAGTAGGCGCTCAAAAAACCCGGCACCCTTCCTTTGTGTGCCTCTTTGAGACTCAAAGATTTGAAAATAAGTCACGACGACAATAAAATAGAGACACTTTTTTCTGGTTTTGGTTGCTATAGTAGGCAGCTGCATGGCTGGAAAATATTGCCAAAATTCACACTTAATTGTGATTTAGCGATATGGTCATTTGCCCTTCTTGCTGAATGGAATGAGCAAAAAACATATAAAAATGTTTGACTTTCCTCTCTACGAATTTTCGTCAAAGAATTAAATGGATCTTTCCCATCACTTCCCACTGCCTATTTGGCTCTGCTTTCCAATCCCGGTATAGCTAACTCACACATTATGTCAATTTCTGTGGATGGTCGTTTATTTTCCTGGGTAGCTCAGTGAAGGACTGACATTTAAGCAAAAGTAAAACTTGTTCTTTAATCAGAATTTAATTTCCATAATGGCTTTTATTCATCAATATACGGCAAACGTCCCATGTGTGACATAAGATTTGTTTGTCAAAACTCTTGGATGAATCCTTAAAACTATTCATGTTTATTGTTACATTGAATATTTAATTCTCCAGATTACTGGCATAGTATAGCAAAACACTTACCATATTGATTGATATAGAAACAAGGCTTTCACTTGTATTATTTATGCACTTGAATGATCACAATCTGTGAGATTATGAAAAAATCAACCGTTTAAATAAGAAATAATAGAAATGCGTGTTTTTGGTTATCAGAAACGAAAAAACAGAATCGGGGAACATTGTGTTTTTTTTGACCAACTAAAGGAGTTGAAAGGCCGAGTGCCTGATATTATAGAAGCGGACGTCATGATTCAATGCGGCCCACGATGTCATGAATGGCTCCAGGAGTTCTACACATGTTGCCTTACAACAGTCCGTACCCAAGATATTGAGGAGGGCTACCATCATTTCACTCCCCAAACCCAAAATAAGCATGTGACAACCCCAAGAACAACAGCCCAATATCACTACTGTGGGTTTCCTTCAAAACTCCTTGAGAGGGCTGATCCTGGCCCGGCTGCAGCATTCGTTGAAATCCCATCTGCCTGACGAACAAACAGGATTGTGATGTGGCCGGGCACTGTCCATCAGATTGTGAAACTCCACCCAAATGATTTGAGGAGATCTTGGGGGACCTTAATGCACATATGACACCGAATTGGCACCGGGTGGATTGGCACTTGCACTCAGTCAACTTGTACAATTCATATGTAACATGCTTGCAAGCCGTAGCTAGCTATGTCTTAATACCAGTGAGGGCAGAGCAGTAGTCTGAGGAACGGAGTCCTACAAGGATCAGTACTGGCCCCCATACTGTTCGACTTGTATCATTAGCGTTTACCTCAAACATCATATAGGGACATATGGCTACGCCGGCGACATTGACGTTCTTCAATCGTACAGAAGCTAGTACAAGTAGAAAGTACACTTACTGCAGATATGGGCCTTCTTGCCAGCAAGCAATCTCAAAGACATTGCGACTCAGCTGACGTGGAAGCAAGACACCGCTACTGCCTATCTTAACACCAAAGAGACTTATCGCCAGCTTTAAGTCAACCTCAATGGAGCGCCTCTGCCAATCCCACACCCACCTTACGGTTGTGAGCTTGATCGGCCGCTTACTTATCGGAGCCATTATCGATGTCAGTATTGCAAATGGTATCTTCGAGGATAACCTCCTGTGCCGCCTTAGATGGCTCTTTCTATGTGTGCTAGTCCATCCCACTCTACGCACCACCGCCATGGCTCTGTTCTACAGCGTGCTGAATATGCCGCCCCAGCATGGTTTGCAATGTCTCTCACAACACGGAGGTTCGTCAGGGGTATTGAACATGCAGTGCTTCGGAGAGACATCACACACATAAACTGGTGAACAATTCTCTGTTGGACAACAAGCAAATGCGAATAAACTTTCAAAGAATCACACAGATCGGAAGACAAGAGACTGCGCTTCGTCGACACTTTCTGTCGACAAGCTACTTAAATCGCCAGTTCCCCATTAATATCTTACCGACAGGGAATACTGCCGAGCTAGATACCCAAGACCTGTTAGCAATCGTTCATTTACGGACATAGGGTCGTTAAACAGCAATATGACACGATGGAGGCTTCGAGTATCGCCAGCCTGCACCAATGTGGTGGCCTCTCTATCACGACTGCGGATTCGCATTATCAAATGATGGTGCCCTTACTTTCGTCACGGGTGGATATAGGACTTCTCAAACCAGCCACTTAAACCAAGTTGGGGTTGAGCCTTGGCTCCACCCAATGCCAACACATATAGCTGCTGCCTCATACGCAAGAGAAGGAGAATATGCCTACGGACGTCAAATGGGTTAAAGGTTACTGTTCGTGCTTAAAGGCTAGACTCAGAGATTTACGAGGAGGGCAGCACTCAATTTCAAACAAATTGTGTTTTTGCACGGAAATAATGCTCGTCCCTATACTAATCAATGTGTGAAATACCTAAGCTAATCGAAGTCCTTCTTTCATATAGAAAATCACAACTTTGTCATAAAATTCCGGATCCGGATACTATTGCCACATTATATTGAACGTAAATGTGTACCGCAGGAAAACGAAAAATCCGTTTCCTCTCTAATTTTGGAATATTAAGCATTTTAGGTGACTATCTTAGTTCTAGATGACTATTTTATATTTACTACACCAAAAATATATTTTCGAAATCTCTGATAGTCAGCCTTCTTAATAAAACTTGTTTAAACTTAGGGCTTAAGATGTGCGGAAGTGTATACCCATTTACCTGAAATGTCGTATTTACCTGACGTGTATTCATTTAACTGACCCATTCCTTTTTTTTTGCACACAAATGTAATCTTTAGTCAAACCTGTCTTTCGATTTTTACTGGTGTAATCATTCACATGGCCGTCTTTCATTTACCTCACTGACTTCATTTAATGAGGTGTATTCATTTACCTGCACCTGTTTCCATTTACCACATGTGTATTAATTTAACGGACAGGTCTTCGTCTACCTGCGTGTATATTTATTTACCAGCCCATCTTATTTACATGAGGTATTATCACCTCTTCATTACCTCACCTGACTTCATTACATGAGTGTCATTTCCATTTGATGACCTGTTTCCATGTACCACATGAGGATCCATTACCTGACAGTCTTTATTTAAATGCTGGTGTAGGTTTGTATTCATTTATCTAACTTTTTTTTTCATTACATGCCGTGCAGTCATTTGATGGCGTGTAGTTAGTAAATCAGTATACCCCTTTAAAAAGATACGGGAGCCAATTTCAGAAAACAAATGCGCGTCCCCCGCTTTTGTCAATTCAGAAAGTTCGTTACCAATGTGTTAAATAAGCCAAAATACACGTCTGCAAGTATACAAAGTGATTTCGTGTTTCTGGGCAGGCAAGCCAGAAAATCCACGATGCTTCTCTGTTGGAGCGATGTAAGATCAGCGGGCCAAAGTTTAAAACAAACTTTGCGGTTTTCTTTTATTTTTTCTAAATTTATAGAAAAACTTTGATCCTTATAAAATCTGGTCATTCACTTTTAATTGTAATTAACTGTTAACAGGTCCCCAAGTCCACAAGTCTAAATGCTAACAACTTTCAGCCAAGACATGCCAATGTTAAGATGATAGAATAGTGACAATTCGGTGAGTTGGTAATTATAAGTTGGGGGTGACGTGAAAGGAAGTACGACTGTTAGGTTATACTTACTGACCAAAAACGATGAAAAAAATACCAATTTTGACACTTTTGACATTAATGAAAGTCAGATTTAACAATAATTGCTGCACACAGTATGAAAATCTGTAACCGGAATAACAAATTACGCATTTATATAACTATTATTTTACGGATAATTTCAGGTGTGTCAAACCACTTTTCTTAAGAAAAAGGGCATTGGTCATTTCGTAGTTTCGTCGGAATTTTTTCCGGGTTTTGGTTTCAAAACACTGCGCCTTTTAGCAGCTGAATTAGACTCTCTTCAAGGGTAAGATGAATAAATGAGAAAACAGTAATGGTTTAAGAGTGAATGTATTGGACAATTTGAATGTTCTTTTATAGGGGATAGTTATCTTAAAGGCTATCAGAGTTTCCGATGAGGGCGCCCTCAATTTCAAACAAATCGCGTTTTTTGCAACACTTAGGCAGTTAGTGTCCACTGTAAATGGGCCTCGACCTTTTGCTCACCCAACCAAATCATTGTGACATGAATCCATTCATAAGTTTGATCGTATGTACATGATTCCGCCTTCACAAGGCCCATCCATCACTGATCATGACATGCTATGGATGAGCGATTACCCACACACTGTGTGTATGAACATTGGCGAGTAGCCCTGTTTTTACACATGTTGGAAGCCTGGTTAGAAATGGCCGTTTCGGATCTTTTTCAGCATCGTATGTACATCGCAAATTACATCACCCTGTAGAGAATAAGGATTATCTTGGTTGTCATTTCTACGAAGAGTGTAGGTTTAACCGTTTGTCCATGGCGCCCTCTTGAATCCTGCCCAGCATCAACTGCTGATTTTTGCCATAGAGTTAGCATTTACCCTACCAAATACCACTCTTTATAATTAAATCATTTTGTCATTGTTTCTGATGTTTTATCATAATAAATTCACATATGTTATTGATGAATATATTCTACAATTTGAGCTTCTACCAAGAAAATCCCTTTAGCACTTTTCTCGCAACGGCGCGAGTTTTCTCATGTCCTATGCGTTAGGCAGCAGAGTACACATGGAAAAAAAAAAAGGGGTCATAGGCCTATTGAATGAACTGTGTGCACAGTGAATAGGGGAAATGGACAGTAACTACAAGATGATACACTAATGCTTGTCATATCTAATCACTGTTGAATACCTAAGGCTCATCGGAGTGCTTCATAAAGAAATCACATCTGTGGTTTAAATTCCGGATTCCGGAATTTTGTTATATACATACTCCTGGCACTTTATCTACCCAGAAATGTTGATTGCATCAAATGAAAATCCGATTCAATCTCAACTTTGAATTGAACATTCTAGGTGACTATCTTTAGCTTCTAGTCTACTATTTTTAAGTATATTATTAAAAAATATAGTCAGAATCTCTGAGTCAGCCTTTAGGGAACATGCACCTGCACAACTTTGCTGAAATAGACAGTAGAGCTGTTCTTGATCTTACGTTCCGTTGAAACTTTGAAATACTTATTTCTTATTTTCTGAAATATTTGTTTCATGTATACGTGTAGCTATTCATCTGAGCGTGCAGAAAGTCTAGAAATCTAAGAATATATGGAGAATATATCGTCATGTGAGTACAAGAAAGTCATCTCAAACTTTGGAATTGAACATTCTAGGTGATTATCGTTAGTTCTAGTCTACTATTTTTAATGATATTATTAAAAAATATATATTCAGAAATCTATGAGCCAGCCTTTAAAGAAACATGCACCCGCACAACATTTGCTGAAATAGACAGTAGAGCTGTTCTTGATCTTACGTTCCGTTGAAACTTTGAAATACTTATTTCTTATTTTCTGAAATATTTGTTTCATGTATACGTGTAGCTATTCATCTGAGCGTGTAGAAAGTCTAGAAATTTAAGAATATATGGAGAATATATCGTCATGTAAGTACAAGAAAGTCATATCTACAGTTTCATAATTTTATGTGTTTCATTCAGTTGTGAGTTGTCGATTGAAAAAAATATAACACACGATGAAAATGTATTTTTGCAAAATATACTCTGAATATTTTTTCTCACTTAAGTCAACTAATTTAGCTAATTAAAGTGGCGTAACCACACATACGATTTTCTCGTGTAGTGCAACAAAGTCGCTTCTACCAATTACGACTTCTTGCACTCAACATAAATTAAATTTTTAGTGCAACAAAGTCGTATGTACACCTAATTAGTCCTAATTAGCCTAATGACTTTGTAATAAATCGAGCCTTATACTTTAAATATATGTTAAATTATGCGTATTTATTTATTTTTGTAAAATAATTAAGTACTGAATGTAATATTGAGTGGAGGAAGGTCGTATTACATTTTTATCCCCCTGGCTTGAAAAGCAGAGGGGGATATTGCGAGGGTGCGAATGTCCGTATGTATGTGTATGTGTATGTATGTGTGTGTTCCAGTTTGGTTAGGTTTTGGTTAGGTTTTCGTTTTTCGCGTCTCCTTCGAAAAGTTTAAGTCCGATTTAAAGTAGACTTGGGGTTAAGGTGCAATATGGGTTCCTTTATGTGTGGATGATGTCAAAGGTCATGGACCAAGGTCAAAGGTCATCTGAGGTCATGTTTCAGACTGCCATCTTGCCAGGGGGATGACGCAAGTTTACTTGCTGTATTTTTGATATGTTATTAAAGTTTTTGGGCCAAAATATAGCATGAATTTGTATACATAACTAGTGTTCCCGTTGAGTGCAACAAAGTCGTATCTACCAGTTACAACTTTTGAAATTCAATTTTGAAACCTATCTAGCCTAATTACCCTGCAATAAATTGAGACTGTCACTTGAAATGTATAATCAAATTATGCGTAATGACCTGCTTTTTCAAAATATATAAAAACTAAATTTCGCCAAAAAAAAAAAAAAAAAAAAAATAAGATTCAACATCTGTATATTGTTCTTTAATAATTAATATTCAATTGTCCCCGCATGAATGTGAAAAAGATGGGTCTACAAACTGAAAACAAAGTCAGCCGGCTAAATACCCTTACCGTGGACTGAATGAGCAGACGGATCCCCGTGTTAGTTTTAGCAGGCTACAGCCACTTGCGCGCGGCTGCGGGGGTTATGCGTCTAGCCTAATTACCCTGAAATAAATTGAGACTGTCACTTGAAATGTATAATCAAATTATGCGTAATGACCTACTTTTTCAAAATATATGAAAACTAAATTTCGCCAAAAATGTCAGTTAAGACTTTGTTGCACTCACATGACGATATACACATTACCTTTTTAATGGGTGAAATTGACAATTCCACGATGAAAAATGTTGTGAATCCAGCTACTAATGTATCGTCGGAAAGAGAATGGCATGTGCCTGTGTGAAGATAATGGCATACTTCTGTGATGGAAAAATGAATTATGAATGATTAGAGATTTCTGATTGAATGCACATGGCCCAGGAAATTTACTTAAATTACTTGCCCTATATAACAGGACTGTATCCCAATAAAAACATACAATTAAAACGAAAAAAAATTATAAAAAAAATATAAATTGTGCATTTTTGTCAGATCTTTTGACTTTATTGTTAGACAAGATCCTAAGCTAATCTCGCTTTATTCCATCCAAAAAAAAATGTTGTAATGGACCCTAAGCGGAAGTGGAGATATTGTCAGTTGAACTAAGGATTAAAAAATACCACTTGGGCCAGTTTCAACTGAAGGTGGATCAAGAAACCAAAGGTAATAAAGCATGTAGCATCATTGTGGATTAAACCCTTTCAAACAAAAGAATATGGTACGGATCAGAGTGAATGTCTTATCATGCATGAAACTAATCAAAATTTCAGTTGAAAGCACCAGAAATTATTATGTTGTGGGGTGAAAGTTGAAATGGGACTCACGTATCAGGGGGACATAAAATATGAAATTCAAGGAAAATTGGTGGAAATTGGACTGCTGAAACTAAGTAAACAGCACAAGGTAGTGTTGAGGGACGCCAAATGTGTGGACAACGTTCTTATGTGGAGGGACAATTTACCATTACCTACTTACCCCTGCCTCCACGGAGGAATATGATGAAGAAGCAGTGTTAAAAAAGAGCAATAAAGGAAAGGATGGTTGTGTTCAAACGGTCTTCAGTTTTTTTTACTTTAAAACAAGGGTGTTTTTATGGTGTATACCTTCTGCTGAGACCTGGAGTAAATAAGTAAAGTAAAGCTGAGACAACAAGAGTGTTTTGAATTGAATTTCCCTATTCTACATATATTTATTTAGCACAATGTGACATTTTTGTAAAGTTATAAATTATGTTATATCACAGAAGCAGCAAGCCATGTATAACCTACTTTAATTTTACTTTTTAAAATAAAGGAATGTCTTGAAGGTGATTTGCTTCAATGGCCACTTTGTTGATATCAGGATAGCCGAACTGGCCCAAAACAGGGTTTTCGACTGTCTCAGATAATTAACATATAATTTCCTGAACCAGACCCCCAAATTCACCCACTGAAAATCTCATGAAAGCTGGAACACTTCCAAAAAAGAATCAGTAAAAACTCCCACGTTGAGATGAACTTAAATTTGTGTCCAAAAAAATTAATCTGTGAGTATAAGTTTTTTGGGACACAGTTGTAGGTTGTAAATGTAGCATTGACAAATGGATGCGGGAAACCCAAACAAAAATATGAATATGTAAATACCTTTGACAAAGTCCAGCACTGAATTTATGAAAATATCTGACAAGGAACATAGGATGTATTAAACAAATAAACTAAATGGCTCGTGGGATGCATCGCTGGAGAGGGGAAGTGTATTTTTTAGCCTTCACCGACAACAAGGCTAACTTTAACCCCCCCAAATAGACACATTTTTAAAAAATCTCCATTTTAAAGGTTAAATAATAAGTTTTCTCTAATATCAAGGGTAATTATAGCCCTGTAAGAGAGCAGGAATTGAAGAATGAGGGAATCATGGATTCCCTGTAATAATATAGATTCGGATGACGGTCTATCAATGGAATAAGTTGTATAGGTTATCCGTAAATTTAGTCTTCGGTTGTCCCCATATTTTTTTTTTATGTATAGGGTACCTAAAAGGTTATGGATTTTGCTGTGGGCATGAAGGAATTTGCACTAACTTTAGCAATGGAGGTTTAATACGTCATATGTGTAATTAAAACGCATTTTGTGCAGTCTTTTCAATGCTTTTTAATATTAAACCACTTTGTCAATTGAACAATCGGACTTTTTTTTGTTATGCATAGGTGTTGATGTACATGCACGGGCCAACAATTATTAATTAGTATCGACAAGATAACTAAGTCGAAGCTGCAACTTTCATATCCTAAATGAAAGATATTTGAATAATAATTATTAGTTTCGAAAATTTGAAAAAATATTGTCCTTTGTTTTAATAGTGTAGAAAACTAATGTTTATTTATTTTTTATCTATGAAAGATAACTTAATGCAGTGATTTCGTTATGGCGGTTATGAAAAAATGATCAGTTACCTTATTTGTGACATGAAAATTTAAATTGTACCATATTTTATTATGATTTGTATTTTTCGTTAAGTACAGTCTTAAATCATAGTACAAAACACCTCTAAAACAGTATTTCAATGTTATTAATGTACTTTGTAGAAGTGAATGTAAGTTGAAAATGAACAATTAACAATGCATTAAAACGTGATTATATAATGAATCTCGACGGTCCTACATAAAAAAAAAAAATAACGAAGTACACACTCTAATTTTTTTTACTCAACTTGAAGTTAATTATTTTACTCCTTATGGTAGTTAAAAAGTCACAGCTCTTTTGTTGAGTAAAGAACAAATGTTGAGTAGCATTTTTACTCTGCCTTGTAGTAAACATTTTACTCAGTTAAAGAGTCAATATTTGTCTCAACATTTGTTGAGTAAAATTTACTCCGTTTTACTCAACAGTGTGAGCTGTGACCTTTTTTACTCAACAGGGCGATAAAACTTTACTCAACCCACAAGGAGTAATATTTTGTACTGTATTTGAGTAGATTTCCTGCTCAATCGTTGAGTAACATGTTTTGACTCAACTGATGTTGAGCACACTGTTTGCCGAACTGTTGAGCAACATTAATTTTACTCAATTGACATTGAGTAATACTTGGATGCAGGTATAAAGCATAATGTTTATTTATCAGAAAGCTACTGGTTGCTCACCAGGTTGAGTGAAATGGCTTGTTCAGTATACTCGAAACTTCCAGATATTCTGACTTGATTTCTGTAATAGAACTACTCTTTCAAACATCAAAATGACACAAGCAAGATTTACTTAAATTTGGTATTCTTGGTACTTGAAAAATAACACAAAGTCTACAAGGACATATTTTCATTACTTACCTTTTTCTTCGAAGTCCTGGTGGTTAAAAAATCCTGATATGTATAGATGCACGTGCACGTCGTGTGTACTCGTGTACCGATGTACATATACCAGTAAAATTATAGGTTATAAATTTGTCAGATTACTTGAAAATATGATGCTGGCACAAATACAACCTATAAGTTTACTGAGCAATAGGGAATCCCCAATGGAATACACAGCCCTCACAGTGATACAGGCATCAAGTCACTCGGTGAAAGTTTGCCGAATTCATAACCTTGATATGAGGTACCTTAGACATAGCCCGGTTACGTCGGAATCTCACCAACTTCACAATCATAACAAGTCCATTGCATCACCCCACAATAACTATTATTATTATTATCTGATTATAATTGTTGGTGTTAAATAGCTTAACTATTAGAATGGCCAGCAATTCCGCGACATCAGCATGTCATCTGCCATTGATATGTCCGCGGCAATTCTTGGGCTGCACGTGTCTGGGGTCGTCAACGTTGCTTAACATAAGAATCAACGCGGTGTAATTTCTGATCCGTCACTGCGTCAAACATCTTTGTCACGCAACGTTGAGTTAGATTTCAAACTTCGTTACGCACTGTATATATTTCACAGAGGAGTAAAACGGAAATTTGTGTTTTACTTCATGCTGATTAAATCTTGACTCAACTTTTTACTCAACATGCTTTACTCCCCACACTGAGTAATATATTTTTAGAGTGCATGTGATTTGACTTTTCATCGAGAGTCTCTTGCGAACTGAAATGGGTTATTTTGTTAAAGCTATATATTTCTTTTACGATCAAAATTTGAGCAAAAGGTAAATGATATTTCCACAGAAATCACGGGCTATTGCTTTAAATATTAGACAGTAGACAGTAAATTTATCATACGCAGAATTAACAACATAAATAGTACTAAGAACGCCAACAAACATAACCACACGAAACCCCAATTCGGGTGATGCAATTCATTACTATCTTTGCCTACTGAACAAAACATTATGATGAAAATGTTTGTTAAACAAGCTTGTCCGTTGTTTTCGTTTGACTTTTCCTTTTGACTTCGAATCTACGTTATCATTTAAATGAAAACACCGATAATGTGATCGATAATGAATTCCATACTTTCGTAATATACTACTATCTGGAAATGTCAAGCTTGAACAATTCCTTGCACGTTCATGGAATCTTTTAAATATCAATAGCTGCATTTTTTCTATTATGGTAACCCAAATTCCCTTATTTGATATTCCTTGTCCGTTTCTATGCCTGGTCCGGTCTTCTACTATTTGATATTTCAGTTCACTTGACTGACATTTATAAATTCCACGTCATAATGCTTATAGTTCTTTAAGAGTATTTTAAACAAGCCAACAACAACAACTAAACTAAATTAATGCACCAATATAACCGCATCGAAGGCGGAGCACTGTGTACTTAAGTCTTTTAAAAAAAACACACTGAACAAAAATAACAGGAAAGTGCTGTCATATAAGGATGTGACGAGTTATTTACAATACAAGATGAAGTATTTTGTTAAGTGTCATAAAACAAACGCTTAAGATAAAGACACTAGCGATAAACATATTAAAAGAAATTATTATTACAAATACTAACCTTTTCAAATTGTGCAAGCACCAGGTCAGACATTATTTAGGTTAGAGAAAGAAGCGGTTTTAAAAAAATATTTGTTTGTTTATGCTTGAATTCTTAGCCTTACAACCAACAAATTAAATTGTCATAACATTTGGTTAAATTAAACTTGTAAATGTTGGTATTGGAAAGCACTTTTTGGAACGTCATTTTCCAGGTTTGATAAGGTTAAAGTGTTTATAAGATACTTGAGACATTAAACGTTTTATTCATTCTGTCAAACATGGTTCGCCTTTCTGATTGTATTTCTGATTCGCTTATTGCGTGACTTCATAAACCCTTTGAGTAAGTGATTAAAAAACCTATATATGTATGTACCTCTAAGCTTTGACCACGTTTATATATTACATTATAGAACAATACGAATAATAACAAATCAAATCGGCTAGTATGTCCATGAGGTTATTTATGTTTATAGTGTTTACAGAGTGGTTTCACACAAAAGAAAATGTGCAAGCCGTAAAGGCACATATTTTTATTAGTCTTTTCAAATGAGTTAATAAATACATTGAAGTTATTAATATTTTATATTTGAAACATAACACAGCATTGATAAGAGTGAGCGTAATAAAATGTATATTTTAACTTTATGATTACCCTAGGTGTCAGGCATGAGAGCAAACAATAGTGTTAATTAAGATGTACCAGCATGTAACGCCTGGTGTTGTGTTTCATAATTGCTATGTGCTCACGTAACTACATATATTTTAATGGGACATAATCGTATAGAATACCCATTCAGTGGCAATTTAATTGTTCTAAGGCCAAATAATAGTCAAACGATCACCGGCTATTCCAGTGGCTGATCGTTTTATAACAACATATATGATAATAAAATATGTAACCTACAAACAATTGTCACAAAATGATCAATATCGATACATACTTGATGTATTCTGATTTATTTAGATTATATAAATCGAAAATTGGAAAAAAATATGAGGGAAAAAAGTGACACCGAAGATTATGGTTCTAGTTTTAAGATTGCAACATTAAACGTCCATGGGACCCCGATCGCGAAATATCCTCGACCACAGGACCCCCTTCCTGATTTTCCCGGATTTAACTTTGATCAGAGTGGAGAAGAAAGCTACTATTTTTCTTTACACTGTGAAATTGGAGTTTAGTTTGGATGTTAAGCGCGAAAACGGCCCTTTTTGGACCAGCAATATTAGTTATACAAAAAATCACATTTTAGTCTATATCAAAACGGATTGAAGTATCGGCGTGAAACGTATAGGGGCCAAGGTAGTGCAATCATCTAGGGAAATTTTTTTATGAGGAAATGGGGCCATCGCCATTAATACTTCTGAACTAATTCTACGCTTTAGCATAAAGCGAAAGTTCATCATTTCACAAACTTTGAGGCCTTACTATAAATGGCATTTAATAAAAGCACAGAGCAATCTTTCTGAGATTATCTGGCTTTTTAGAAATGCCCCGGTGGCAATTGTTTGGAATTACGTAATAACAATAGACAAAAAGTCGATCCTTTAGTAACTCTCTAGCCGTGGCTGGGATTTATAACACAAGAAAACTTACTTTTAATGTATAAGATAGTTATATAGTTCAACGACTAAAACAGGTTTGATTGGCGACAACAAAAAATACTCTGTATTTTAAAGGTCCCATGGCCCGATCGCTGATATCCTCGGCCCCCAGAAGCCCCAGATTTGACCGAAGCATCAACATTTTGGTATCAGGAGACCGCTACTATTTTTCTCATTGTACCCTGTTAAACTCTTATACCAAAAAAAAGGATGTTTGATTTGGAAGTTATGAGCGAAAATGTGCCCCATTTGTAACCACCAATAGTAATTTTTACACAGTCCTATGGGGCTTACAAATCCCGTTCTAAGCTCCCTCATCAAACGATTGAAATTATCGCGCGAAACATAACAGATGGGGTTTTGGAGTGAAGGTCAACCTATCAAGATGAAAAACTTCATATCCTTAAATCGGCCATCCCCCTTTAATATTGTTAGAAATATATTGGGTTATAAATTTTCTTGAAGTTTCTCGGCCACTGTCATCGCTGCCATATATCATGCCATACCTTTCGCAAAAACATTCAAACCCTTTTGCCTATTTTTTGGTTGGGAAGTTTATTTCCAAGCACTATCGAAATTTACGAACAAGAAGGTGACAGGTGACCAACGGGTCATATAGCCCTAGACTAATAGTCCACTAAATCTATGAAAAATACTAGGTACACCTGGACAAAATTGCTACAGAAGGTTTTTTTGCTGTAACTAGCAGTAAAAGATCTCCCAAACAACATATCAAAAAGGTAGAAAAAGGGAAGCCTGGCAAGACCTGCTAATTTGCATTTGTCTTACGTGGACGTATACGCCCAAAGACAAAGGTATAGCTCATAAATGCATGTTTAGTGAGATTTTCCATTTTTCTGTTAGTGTTTGAACATGTTTTGCATGGCTATGCCTGCAAGGTGTGTAGCACTTGCAATTGATATGTTAAAAGTGGAAAGTGATGGTCATTTTTCAAGATGGCCGCAATTTTCCCGCCAAAATTAATTTTTTGCATTCTGGATGATTTGTCAGACTGTATTCGGGATGGGGAGATCAAGTTATTATCAGAGAGTATTTATTCAAACACATTGGGTCAACAA
Source organism: Ophioderma brevispina (assembly GCA_023653785.1). Taxonomy (NCBI): domain Eukaryota; kingdom Metazoa; phylum Echinodermata; class Ophiuroidea; order Amphilepidida; family Ophiodermatidae; genus Ophioderma; species Ophioderma brevispina. Next base: position 4,242 of record JAMKCH010013993.1, on the reverse strand, counting down.
GTGCCGGGGCACTCCCTATAAAGTGATGGATATGTGCCACGGCCATGGAAAAAATAGGATCCTTTCCCGGGTCCTTTCAGATAAAATGTAGCCAAAAATACGGAGTCATTCGATACACAAGCTGAATAAAAATGGGTCATCCGGTTTGAAACTTTAGTCTAAGAAGGGGGCCAATGATGTTAAAACCTGAAGTTAAAATAGGAAGTGTTCAAATTCTTTAAAAAGTGGATAATTTTATGCAAACTTGTGATAAAAGTGGATAGCAGGAAAGAAGAAAATGGGGGTTATTGAGTATGTGAACATTTAAAAAAAGGGGGTCATTTGGTAATAGCCTGGGTAATAGGTAGGACAGCAGCATAAAAAGGCAGTCAAGCATTCTAGACGTCACCAAAGACAGCATCTCACAGACCTTGACTACGCAGCTCTAACAGGGGATGTGATATGTGCTGCACAAGATCTACTACAAAATTAAGCATCACTTGAGAATGCTGCAGTCAGCCTACATCTAAATGCCAAAGAGACGGAATGGAATACATGACCGTCAATGAGGAAGAGAATCATCAACCTATCTGCACTACACACGGTACCCAACTCAAAAAGGTTAGACTCAAGAGTTAAAGGGCGGTGGCCTGATCGCTAATAGCATCGTCCCCATATTCCAAGATTTTACCGGAAGTGATCAACATTTTGGTATTTGAAGAAAGCTACTATTTTTCTCATTTACCCTGTGAATCTTAGGGCTAAAGATACTGGTTTTGGAAGTTATGAGCAAAAATGTCCCCATTTTGGTCGTCCGATATCAATTTTACACATATAGGGCCAAGAAAATCATGTTTGTAGCTCTCACATGAAAACGGGTTGAAATATCAGCGCAAAACTCTACAGATGGGGTTTATGGGTGAAGACCATTCTATCAAGATGAAAACTTTATTTACTCTAATCGGGTCGTCCCCTTTTATTATATTGTATAATAACCAAAATATAGGCAAAAATGGCACATAGGTTTCATGCAAATTAGCATGTCTTGCCATACTTCCTTTTTTCTACCTTTTTAATATGTTGTTCGGGAGGGTTTGTACAACAAGTTACAGCAAGAAAACCTTCTGTAGCAGTTTTGTCCAGGTCATACCGTAGATTGAGTGGACTATAAATTATGTTATTAAATACATTTAAAAGAAGTAACACATCGCAATAGATTCAAATTAATAATTATAACGTAAATTAAGTTTACTAAAACGTCATGGGAGTGCATCAATATTCATCCCAACTTTATGAGCAACAGTGTACGTGACAGATTATAGTATTGATCTGAAAATGACGCTACCTCTCTGGTATACGCGCATTTCAAGTGAAACCCCAATGATTGTCCTTGCCTTGTGGATTAGGAGCAGTGATAACAATGCTCAAAAATGCCCTTACTTGCTTGTGATTACAATTGGAGCGGATGTACCGCTCCAGCTTATTTTACTTATTGGACCATGGAGGTAGGAGAGAAGGAGAAAGCTCTTCCCTAATTGCATTACGCAACGTCGATTATCCCAATTATATCACTTGGCAACTCATTTTAAAAGCATAGGCCAACAAAGGCCACTTCTCGGCAGGGAGTACTCTTTCATGTTCCATGATCATCGCCGACAGAAGCGGGGCACGCTCAGTTGAACAAGATATGACCTGTGCGCAGAAAGGTATATCCCCGATGCGCAGTGGTTTGTTTACATGTGGAGACGAAAACAAAGAGATTGAGTCGATTACAGCCGAAATTCTGAGTATTTCAGTCCCAAAAAAATCGGAGATAGCATGTTCCTAAGATTAGTTACATTGATTCTAGTTTTTGAAAACTTGGATGTTTTGTAACGCCGTATTTCTTAAAGTATGATATTTGCAGACGAAATCTAACTTGAATTGGGAAGAAAAATGCCCTATCTAAACAATGACACCAAACTTGACAGTGCCAGAAGTTGCCCGTTTTCTCAATTTGTCCCAAAGTTGGTCATATTTACCACAGCATTGCAATGTTAGTTAAGCAGATAATGGTAAAAAATTTGCATTTTGTTATAAAAACATCAAATTTGGTAGAGAGGTAGAGAATTAAATTTGGAAAACAATTGATATGGAACCACTTGCACAGGTCAAGTTCAATGTCACCTAGAATTCACAAAAGGTCAAATGAGGTCAAAATACATTAAAGCATGCAGAATAAAGGTTGCATAACTCTAACACATCATAAATATTTTCATGGATCTATTTGTGACATACATTTCGACTTAATCAAAGAGGGTCTTCTTCATTTAAAGGGACACGAGGAGATTTTCTGAGGATACAAATATGTATACATTTGCACTTTGTTGTAGAATACCAACATTTCGTAGGTTTATTGAACAAAGAAAAAACAAAAAAGTAAGTTTTGAACTTGCCTACTGTCCTGATCGGCCCCATAAACAAGCATACTCGGATATCTGTCATGCACCGTTATGCACGACAGAAAATACAAAAGCATATTATTACATGAAGATGGCTTTTACGGCTTATTCCCCCCAGGTTTGATTTAATATATTGGTAAAATTGTTTAAAAAAATGGGAGGGGCATATTTTGTTGGAAATGTCCTCTTATAACTTTAAGCTTAATACATTAACATAACCATGAACATTTCATTGAAGAGATACAGGGACATAGCTAACTGGGGATACATTTCGGTGAATTTGTTTGAAAATGCTACAAGTCATATCACATTTTAATCACCAAAAGCCACAAAATAGAATTCGGATAATAAAATCGGATTTATATATTTTATACTTTTACACTGTGACGGTCAACATTTTAAAGGGAAAATCATAGTGCTGTGTCTGGGGGGCATGAATACATAGTTTTGGGTCATGAAGGGGTAGCGGGTCAAAATAGGCCAGGTAGAACACACCACAGCGGTATGCATTTTAAGGAATCTTGGATTTTATGAACAGAAGCACTCAATTGAGTACAATGGGCCATAGAGGTAGGAGAGAAGGAGAAAGCTCTATTAAAGCAATAATAGCACATTTTTTTGAAGAGCGCCCTCAATTTTTTAAGAATTTTGAGATTTTTACATAGTTGCATTGGTAACTGGCTAGTAAAGTATACCTATGAATGGTTAAGCTCGAAAATGTCTATGTGTCACAAACAAAGGAATTTTGTAATTAGAATAATTATTATCGGAGATCTCCGATAATAATTCAACGGCTGCTGGAAACAGCCTTCCAATGTGAAATAGCCGGGAAACAGCGCCATGTACGTGCCTACGCTCAACCATTAGTTGTTTTATTGGTTCAGGCAAGTCAAGTTAGAGGTTATTTTCTCAAGGTGGCACTATTTCATCATGGACGGACATAAACGTAGCAGTTCTAGCTCTCCCGTTAAGTCCAATCTGGGATCCCAATTCTAATGACAAAATCGCTTATTTTATGATAAATACACATTTTTTAGCATTCTCGTTCGCAGTTATAGTTCCTATATAGACAATTACCAACGTAACTATGCCGAAATATAAATTTTGAAAATTGGGGGCGCTCTAAAAAAATGTGCCATTATTGCTCGATACCCCCAAAAACCCATTTCTGGTGCTACCACTGTTCAGAGAACCGTTTTAAATGATTAAGGTTTGACTTTTATTGGGTGCTTTGCTCAAGTAAGTTAATATGCCAATCCCCTTCTTCATCCCGACAGTATCCGCTCTGTGAAATGTTGCCCTCAGCCCCCTTGCCCACCAAGATGTGTTGAAAACCAAAATGGCAAAAATAGATTGATATAGGGCCAAGCCTAGCCCTAGGCCTACTCGTTGAATATGCTCCATTGATAACAGAATTTATTCATCTGTATATTTCCTAAAAACACGAATACTATAAAATAGATTTTGATTACATTGCAAATAACAACGTACTACTAGGGGTGGGCAAGTTACAGCTTTTTTTAAATCGTGTGGATTCTATGGCCATTTTGGCTCCTGAAAAAGAATCTAGCAAGCTTTTTCACTGAAGATAAAGTTTTGGGTTGGTTCTATGGATTTTAAGTTTTGTACATAAAGTCAATGGGACTTTTAGGTCAAATTAGTTATTTGCCAATATTTGCCACATACAAACTAATGACAACTATGTAACATGCACATGTGCTAGGTATATTGCCTCCCTTTGTAAAACCATAGGTTTCCAAAATAACCAAGTTCATGATTGTCTAGAATAAAGAAAAAAATGTCTTTACCTTGCAGAGGGCGT
>JAMKCH010013992.1:0-72533 GCA_023653785.1 Ophioderma brevispina | reverse complement strand
TCCGGCTTCGTGCCCAGATCTTGTTGAAATTCTCATGAAATGTTGGTATTGGGTGAAAGAAACATGTGTGGCCAAGTTTTAATTTTTTCCAAAATGCGTTTGGAAGATATGTCACATAAGGCTGTTTTCAAATTCCCATAGACTTGTACAGGGGCTGTTTTGGCAGTACGAAAATGAACCAAAAATGGGGCCAATTTTGTGAAAACTAACACTTTTATTTCATTATTTTCTTCTCAGTAATTGAATGAGTTAAAAGGTGTTTGTTTTTAATGGTTAAAGAATATCAAAAATCCCTACATTTTATTTTTATGTGTGTCATCAAAACAAGAACTGGTGGTCCAACAACCTTTTTTTGAAGTATTTCCTAGAAAATCTGGAATTTCACTTTCATACACTGTTCAGAATGTTTCCTAGAAGAACGACACTCCCTTGGTGAGAATACGGTGTCATCTGAAAGGAAAGCAAATTTAGAAAATTCTAACGTTAGATTTTGCAGATTGAGTGTTCTATTTTTTGAAAAATAGGTGTTTTTATTTTCCCTAAATTATTTTTCCCTAAAATTTTTTTTTCTAAAGAAGTAACACTTGATTCCAAAAAGCCACCTGATTTTAGGTATTTTTGTTTATAACACAACTTCCCAAAGTTTCAGCTAAAATCAACCTTCCATTAGGCTGGGAAAAATTCTTTATTGTAAAACATTAGGGATATTTTTAAAAAAAATTATAACACTAAACAAATCATGCAGTCTGAAAATGCAAAAAATGGTGGAGGAGAGTTTCAATCCTTACCATAGTCAAGTTTGGGCTAAATTGGATTCAGGTGGTTTTGACTTTTATGGTATTTTTCTGTAAGACAATTTTATCCGATGATCCTACCTTATTCTACCACTGTAAAGAGAAAATGACCACAGTGCTTGGCTGATTAACCCTAAAGCCTAATGTCTTCCTTACAGTGGTTTCTGATGGCTGATTAACCCTAAAGCCTAATGTCTTCCTTACAGTGTTTCTTCTGATTGGCTGATTAAACCTAAAGCCGAATGGCTTCCTTACAGTGTTTTCTTCTGATTGGCTGATTAACCCAAACCTAATGTCTTTCCATTACAGTGTTCTGAGTGGCTGATTACCCCTAAAGCCTAATGTCTTCCTTACAGTGTTTCTGAGTGGCTCGTTGCCTGACAAAATAGCTTTTTCTTAACCACTTTCGTTGTTGGCCAAGTTACAATCATATGAAACTTTTTAAGCCAAATTAAATGGGCCCACCAGTGGCGATGAGTTAAAATTTAAGGTTTAAGGTCCTTAAGGTTAGGGTTAGGATAAGGGTCTAGGATTAGGGTTATGGCTTTGTTTAGATTACGAATATAACCATTTTTGAAGACTTTAAAGGAAAGTAGAATAGAAACATATTAACAATGGAAAATTGAAATTTTGTAGTGTTGATGAAGTGTATTGTTTCACCCTAACACCCGTGAGAATCAATGAATGCAAACCATCGTGGTAACGGTCGTAATTGCTTCGCATTGCATCATCGGACTATTTCTGTCGCGAACATGACTCTCATTGCATCTCATTGCCCGCGGACCGTTACCACCGCACGCAGGAGATGAATGATTCTCAATGCATCTCAGACCGTTTTCCTCCTTCCCCTCAGAAGGTGAATGAACGCCACTTTTAACTAACCCGTCCTGAAATTGAGCATTACCCGTCAAAACTGGTTGGCAAAACTGGTCTAACAACTATTGCTAGCGAATGACTCGCAACTGCACCTCTGAACCGTTTAGCCCACATGAGATAATGAATTCGCATTGCTTCTCAGAACCGTTCCCGCATAAGGTGTCTTGGTTCTCAATGCTTCTCGGCCGTTAACAACTGTATGCTACTTATTCTTGTGCCAGGAAAACGTCCGAGATGCAATGAAATGCAAAATTGTTTCTCATTTATACTTGTACGTCCAAAAATAAAAAAAAAAAAATCATTTTCATTGCATCTCGGACTATGTTCGGACAAAACCCCCCCCCCTGTGACTTGTTAGTTAAGTAGGTGATAATCGTTGTCAGAGTTACATTTTACTTTGTGTAATGTGAGAAGAGCCTGAAAAGTGGCTTTTATTTCTGAATTCCACATCCAATTAACAAAATTATATATGAAAAAAGTTGATATCAATCATTTTACTATATGCTGAAAGCACATTGTTAAGGTCTTTGTAACCTTTCCTTGGTGTTTTATTTATCAAAAAGACAGATACAGTCATGGGAACCCATTGGGAACTTCTGCCCTGTCACTATTCACCTACCACTGTGAACACACAGACCATAGATTTTAAGAACGACTCGGCAAAATTCGTAACATTTGCAACATTGCTGACAAAATATTGTGATGAATAATCTTGCCCTTCAGGCTTTTTTTTTCTTCTTGTCATATTGATCCATGGCTCTGAATTATTGATATTGTGCTACACATTACAATACTCTCATCTACCTGGCACAGTTCACTATTCCAACTATGCTTTGATTTCATAAGGGAGCAAGACATTATTTGAAGAGATGGTTTCCAAAGGACATAAATCCACTTTCACATGGGGGGGGGGGTCAGACATGATCTGCTCGATGTGGGCAATTGGGCTTTGAAGATTTCCAAACGGTCAATTAGGGAATTCTTCATGTATTTTTTCTACGGCAGCCCGGTCCCAGTGACATTGAAAAATCAACTTTTAAGCCGTTTGTTCAATACATCTTAGTAATATCATGAGAATTTAGGAAAAAATTATGACTTCAAACCTGTCGGGGTTAGTGGATTACCCACGCTGCAAAATAGTGGGTAAGTTCCAATCCGTCCATTTAGATTTAAATATTCGTGACCCAGCCTAGCCTTCAGTCTTTGTGTGTCGTTCGATATGCGAGGGGAGCGCCCCTCCTACGCGTTACGCCTTTGAATAAGACTAGCACTCGTGTTCTGCGGAAGTGGATCACTGTTTCCCTGTTTGCTGTTAGGTTGGATGTCCTAACCCCCCAGCTTTTCATAGTTCGAAAAACCCTAATATTTTCCAATGATCACATTCACTCATATAATTTTGTTGTCAATTAAGGTGGCTGTAAAGTCAGGAATTTAAAGAACTGGTTTCTGCCGTATTTCTTAATTGTTGTTCCACATAAATATAAGTATACATATTTGAAGGAATGAACTCATGAATCCAAATCTGATATCTTTTTTTTTCCCAAAACTTCTATTTTTTTGAAGAAAATCATAAAAAATGGAGATTTTCCACTCATTTTTTTGGGTTCCCTATAAACAATATAAAATGTTATAAATGTGCCTTGTTCTTTTTTATATTCCAGGAGTCCATAGTTTAGGGTTGGTATTTCCTGTTTTGTTCAACTTCGCACTATTTAATCAAATTATTGCCAAAACAGCAAAAACCCGCATGTTTCAATTTGGAACAGCGCCAAGATTGTTCAAAGGTTGACAAAATCACGATTTTTAACCAAATGAAAAACTACAAAATTACCGACCCTAGATTTTGATATGCTCCATACGATGCATTTTATTTCCTTACCTGTTGCTGATACGGAATTACGAGTAACTGGTAACGAAATCACGACTTATCGCCGAAAGTGAACACAGAGAAATCGCCATTTTGTCCAATATTGTCCCATTTCGCTACAAAATAATACCTTATTCCAGCCACCTCGTTTCTCTCTTATTTCTCACACTGCTTCTGCACCATGTCAAAGTTTTGCTTCCATCTGGATACTGTATGATCAAAATTCAATGATTTATTAGGCCACAAATCGTGATTTAAATCCCATTCTGTTTGCAAAAGCAACTCCACGTGGGCAAAAACCATTTTACATTGGGCATACAAGTTCCATGGTGTGCTCATATCGAATCGATGCATCAAGGAGTTTCTGATGCGCTCATTACAAATCGGCGCGCGCCGAATAGACAGCGATTATTGCGTAATACGCGAAACCCACCCTTTTGGCAGTTCAGCCCCTGTGATTGTTCTTGGTCAAAAAATGCGTAACATAGAAAAGAAACATAAGACAAATATGAGGAAAAAATAAATATATCTTATCGTTAAAATATATGGAAGAAAACTGTTAAAAATAAGGATGCCGTTAAACATAAGGAAAACTAAAAACTGGCCATTTGACTAAGTTCCTGATTTCACAGCCACCTTAAAAGATCACACGTGTAGAAGCCAAAAAAACACCTTAGTTTTTAACTAATAACACTGATTATTTACAGGGTTTGTATATTTCTTTATTTTCTGTTGAAGTGGATTTAGACCTTTTGGAAATAATATTTGCAGACCACTTTTTTGGTAAAGCAACTTTCCCCATAAAACCACAACTTAAAACAGATTACTACAAAGGGAATCTCAGGTGGAAAGAAATCAAAACTGCATTGAACTGCTTATAAATAAACTTGTTGAGTATGAACTACTACTTGTTTGGCAAGATGGCCGCCAATTTTGCCATCTTTTCAGCAAACCATAATGGAGGGCACCCTCAATCTTCTAACAAATCATGTTTTTTTGCATGCACATAATGCTTGTCCCAACGTACTAATCGCTGTGTGAAAAAGCTAAGCTCAAATCAATGATTTTCATATAGAATATCCATCAAATTTTGTATTAACAAATTTTATTAATTTTGTTATACACGGTTATACACATATCCTATGGTACTATTACTACAACGTAATGTTTACTACTAGTATTCAAAATGAAAATATGTTTTTCACATTCTTTAAAAAACTTAGAGTTAGCCAAGCCAATTTGTGACTTACATCTTTGTTCTATTTGAACCATTTATGCAAGCAAAATATCTAAAAAATCAAAAATTATATTTCAAAACTCCTGAGTCAGCCTTTTAATCTATCAACTCCCGAGGACTACAGCCTTCTTACAATATCTCGGTTGCTATTAACATGATCAACTTGATAACTCCCCCCTCTGAGTAGCCAAGTACAAGAACCTTTATTCTGTAGGTACTCCTAACTTTTCTTACCACATTGCAAAATGCAGGGGGGAGGAAACAACTATCTGCTCGATTTGGCAATTGTGGGATTTCCAACGGTACTTTGGGGACTGGTTGGCTTATTACATGATACAACTTGAATAACTCCTCCTCTGAGTATCCCATTCAAAAGACCTTTATTCTGTATTAACTCCTAAGCTTTTCTTACCACATTGCAATGCATGGGGGGGGGTAGGACACGAATCTTGCCGTTTGGGCATTGGGGATTTCCAAACGGTAATTTGTGGAACTGCTACGTGCATTACTATGGCAGTTCTCGGTCCTAGTGACTTTAAAAAATCATCTTTTTAAACTTGTTCAAAGATCTTAGTAACATGTCAGGATAAATTAAAAAAATATTGACTTTCAAAATCCGTCGGGGTTAGTGGATACCCCCACCCCACCGCAAAATAGTGTAAATTTTCCAATCACGTTCATTTAGATTTAAAATAGTGTGACCGGCAGGCCTAGTCTTTAATCAAGTCCTGTGTTAAACCCGTTCGCTAAGCGTAAGAGCGCCCTCCTACCGTTGTCTTTGAAACAGACTAGCACTCGAAAGTTTGATGCCGTTTTGAATTTGCTGTTGCTGTTAGGTTGCAGGTCCTATCCCTACCCCCCCTGGCAAAATGATAACCAATAGTGTATTCTTGACCGTATCGCTAATAGCCTCATTCCCATGACCCTTCGGATGTTTTATGTAATTAGGCCAAATTTTGGTGTTAGAAGAAAGCTTCTGTTTTTACCTGTATGTGAAATCTATGGATCAAACGAGTGTTGGTTTGGATGTTACGATGCCCCAATTGATTTTACAATCGTATTCTATGGTATTTTTATAATCGTGTGTATTAATTCTCATTTCATAACTATTTTGAATATTGGCATGAAACTTTACAGAGGGGTATTGGGGTCAAGATTATTCAACCAAGATAAAAATTTATCGTTAAATCGGGTCCGGTCAATCCCCTTTATTCACAATAAAGTTATTATTTTATTTAATAATTACAGAGCTAAGAGTCACAATAATTTTTCAACTGCTTTGAAGTCATACATTTTAACTTTGGAGTTTAACAAAAATGATGCAAACTACTCTAAAGAGGGCGCCAACAGGCTGCAACCCCCGTAACTAGTATCACACCAAGGGATTCCTCGTAACTAATCAATTACTACCAAAAAAATTCCAGGTGCAATTTCTAATCGTACAAGTCGATAAGGGCCCGTTAACTGTGCCAACGACATAATTATGTGTATGGAGAGCATGAAGCCAAATCCATTAAGTCTGTTATGCAAGAACACAAACATAGTTAATCATCATTAACACAATCAGAAATAGACCCTGGGGATAAAGGGATAAGCAAGATACTCATAATTAATACTCATATTGTGTGTGTGCTGCAGATTTAATAAGAGGGAGGACTGGTATCTATGGCAAATCACTGATGGTGATTTTAATATTAAAAATGGCTCCAGCTAGTTGTGGGGTGTCCAGTTTAATTAAAGGGGGGGGGGTATTTTGTGAAATTTGTCATAAAGAAAAGCATTTATAATAGGATGTAAGTAAATGTTGATGTTCTCATATTTATCATATGTGTGTGTTGCTGGAATTTAATAAGAAGGAGTGAACTGGTATCTATGGCAAATACCAGTGGTAATTCTCTTTAAAAATGGCTCCAGCTAGATGTGTGGTTGGTTATTTTAAGGGGTGGGTATTTTTTATCAGAAAGGAAAGGCATGTATTTTAAAGGGTGTATTGTTGATGTACTCTTGTTGCTGATGTCACAAATAGGCATAGACAAAAATGCTGTGGTTGGCATCAAACACACTTTTATATTAAAATGATAGATACATGGTCTATGTAGGTGCCATGTAATGACAATATGCTAGGCCTGGTACTGATTGCAAAATATGGAGTGGAAGCTAGAGTATATTACATAAATACAATTTTTGAAAGTTATCAATGCAAAATGATAATCAGGGGTCCTTGACCCTCACTGCCACATTCCCTATCTCCTCCATTTCGATCTGTGGGACCTCGTCATCCTATACCCTCTAGTCCCTAGCCGTCTCAGAGGTATAGCAACATAATTTACATAATGTGGAAATTACTGCTATGGCAGGTTTGCTATCTTCATAAAAAGCACATAAGGTATATAAAATAGAGATTACGTTACCAGAATATCCTTGCTGAATTAAGCTGACGAATGTACGTTGGTATAAATGTTTTGCTGTCTTCGTAAGAGCCATTAGAAATTGTCTATTTGCTATGTTCAGTAGAAAGCAATGACGCAAATAACGGCACATAGCAAAGAATTGATGTTAGCTTGCACCTGTTGGTTGCCTTCAGCGACTAAACCCATATTTTCATTTACTTGCTATATATGGGCTATTTTCAGTAGATAGCCCATGCATTTACATGTTTCTATTCTAATTCTAGAGGTCAATGTGAACTGCAATGTTGGATATCTCAATAGATAGCCAATATACATTAACAATGAGATCTTCAGTAGATAGCACATATATTAACACAAGATAGAGATGACTGTTTAACACTGCATAATGTTGCTTTCTTTAGCAGAGAGCACATATATGTAAGTAGATTATCTTCAGTAGATAGCACATCACTTTAATATGAGATAGAAATGACTGTTAACCTGCCTATGTTGGCTTGTTCCATACTCACCATGAAGATAGAATGACTGTTAACCTCATATGTTTGGCTTGCTATACATTAACAAGCCTGCATATATGTTGCTATCTTAAGTGATAGCACATACCTTAACAAAGATAGAAATGACTGTTACCTGCATATGTTGGCTATCTTCAATAGAATCGCACAGTACATTAACACGAATAGAAAGCCTGTTAACCTGCATATGTTGGCTATCTTCGTAAAGCATAATATATAACATGAGAATAGAAATGTACCTGTTTACCTGCATGTGTTTGGCTATCTTCCAGTAGATAGCACATACATTAACATGAGATAGAAATGACTTGTTAACCTGCGTATGTTGGCTATCTTCGTAGAATAGCACATACTTAACTGAGATAGAATGACTGTTAACTTGCATATGTTGCTATCTTTCAGTAGATAGCACATATATCATTAACTAAGATAGAAATGACGTTAACCTTCATATGTTTGGGCTATCTTCAGTAAAGATAACACATACAGTAACATGAGAATATTAATGACTGTTAACCTGCATATTTTGGCTATCTTCAGTAGATATCACAAACATTAACAATGAGAGAGAAATAGGCTGTTAACCTGTATTGTGGCTATCTTCAGTAGATTTGGCATATACATTAACATGAAATAGAAATGACTGTTAACCTTGCATATGTTGGCTAATCTCCTAGATAGCATTACGTTAGCATGAGACATGAACCTGTTAACTTGCATATGTTGGCTATCTTCCGTAGATATCACATTAATATACTGAGATAGTAATGACGGTTAACCTGCGTATGTTGGCTATCTTTAGTAATAGCACATACTTTGTAATAGAAATGACTTAACCTTATTCATAGATAGCCATACATTGAACATGAGATTGAAGTGACTGGAGAAATTTGTGTATGTTGGCTATCTTCAGCAGAGGCACACCATTGACTGATCTAATAATTACTGTTGGCCTCAATATGTTAGCTATCTAAACACCTATTTTACATAATACAAATAACTGTTAGCTTGCCACTAATTATAGTTTTGACGATAATTTTTCAGTAAATCGCCTAGTTCAAATGAAAAATAACAGGAATATGTAATGGTTTGTGCCATTAAACTGTAAACTGCATTCTGCATTCTGTTTAGCATGATGGCAAGTATTACAATATGCATATTAGCTTCTTTGAATTTTTAATTTTTATTTATGTACAATTTATATCTCCTCGCTATGTGTATACTGTCTCGTAGAAACATGATGGTCATTCCAGGTCATATAAAACAGGAATGAGCTTAAGGATCGCTTCTTGATTATTCAGTATTTAAGATGTTACAGAAAATGAACCAAAAGTAGGTTGCATATTCTGTTCAGGAATACAAAGTAAAGATTTGGGGAAAAAGGAATAATTTCAACTCAAAATAAGTTCAGGTGTTGTATCAATTTGTCCCCATAAAAATCCCAATTTCCTGTAAATTCCTCAGTTACTCAATAAGAATTTTCTAAGGAACTTTTAGCAAGTTTTATTCCAATATGCAAATTCCACTCACCACAGAAATCCCCTTGCAAGAAGTGGTTTTAATATTTCATTGATTGCAATGAAATGGAGATGTATAATTAGCTGATTAAAATACTCTATGAAAGCAAGTACATAAACACAACATGCACTGTTTTGATTAAAGAAGAGAGTAATTGATAAAGGTGCTTTAAAAAGCAGATGCTAACTGTTTCAGAAAAGAGTTAGAAAATATAATTGGTTTCCATCAATGATGATTTTATGAACCTGAAGAAGTATTGTATATAAAATTGTCCCCGGTGAATGCTAAAAGATATGGAAGTGTTATAGGCTGCCTTATGGTCTAGAAGTTTATTGTGAATGGCTGTGACAGGCTAATTCATTGTGTGTGTAGAAGGTCCTATGTGCAATAGCTGCCAGTTGACAGAAATTCCATTGTTCATACGGATTATGGCAAGCCTTAGTAGTTCTTAAGGTTTTTTTTCAGGCAACAAGTTGCATGAAGAACCATTTCAGGAGCAACTGACTCAAGAAAATAAAATTGGAATTCATCCTGTTATCAACATTGCAACACTGATTTATCACATAGCAGCTCTTCACTTACGACTTTCTTGCACTCAAATGTGATATTTAAACTCTTGACCATTTCTACGCTGAAAATAGAACAAAGAAGGAATGGTTTGGGGATTGGTTTGCAAGTATAATGCTTAAGAAGAATTTTGGAACACATTTGTGTGTGTTTTTTTTTGGGGGGGGGCTTTTTAGTGTTTTTTTGTTGTTTCACTTAACATTGGTCACCTAACAACTTTTTTTGGTTACCTGCAGGGCCGTACGCAGGATTTATATTTGGGGGTGCGGGAACTTTCGGAAAAGTGGACCTTTTTGGTAAAAGTGTACCTTTATGGTAAAATTAGACCTAGCACCCTAAAATGGTCCTTTTTTGACTTTTTGAACATCTCATCAACAAAAAGTGGACCTTTTTGTTCAAAATTCCTAATTTTGGATCTTTTTATCAGCAAAAGTTTACCTTTTCCCCCTTTTGTGAATTTGTTGGGGGTTGCAGCCACCCTCACTCCCCACCCCCCCCCCGCTGCGTACGGGCCTGGTTACTGTATATTTTGAACCTCCCTGATACCATATGCTGTACTTACGATAATGATCACATAATATCCTTCTCATTGCAACTATTTCAGCAACGACTTAAGAACACATTCACTTGAAATCATCGCTAAACATCACCAAGGAGATTTCCCCATCACTTTTTCTTCTCAAACCTTTATGTCTTCCATTCTTCCTGCTACCAAGCATTCAATACATTATGAGCTTGTTCTTTTCAGGCATTCTGTGCCTTAGTATTGTCACCCCCAAACGCACAGTTTTAGGTGCCACATTTGTTATTTTTTCAAATGCCCCCTGAAAAATGGCAAAATTGTTGGTAATCATATTTAATTGGCAATGCCTAAATGACATAATGCTTGCCTTTTTGTTAAAAAATATTAACCAATTTTCCTACCAATGGCAAAATGTGAGAGGAACCACTCCGTCCGTCCTTTTTAGTTCTTCACTATTGGAGAACACGGTTTGCAAGTATGGTTATTTGGGCTCTTATGTGTGACATAGGGGCATTATGTTAGGCACACTGCCTTCTGGTGTGCCCGCAATCTTTGTTTATCCCTGAGTTTAGGGAAGGGCGTTCCCTTCAGGTGGGTGAAATAACGCTTGCTGTTTTTTTCAGAATAGCACTGGAATCTAGGCAAGCCTAGATTCCGACCTCAATTATGCTATGCTGCAGTGACTTCCTATACTCTTTGTTCACAACTAAAATGGCAGAATAAAAGCCCCTCATTCTGTAATCTAAATTCTCAATAATAAAAATGAAATAAAGTGGATCTACCATTGTCAGTCGACTGTATATACTCCCAGTGATCGGTAACTAGGGTAATATGCACTAACATCTTAATATTTGGTTTATTAATGAATCTGTGGGCAACCTCCATTGAAAACATTTCTACAATGAATCCAATTAGAATTATGATCAGATTCCTGAAATATATTTGGGGGTCTCAACACAAATGAGCGGGGGCTCGAGTTGGTGCAGGGGGTCTTCTTGCACTTGCACACTGTGGTCCCCCAGGTTCGACCTCGGTCCCCGTGTTGTGTGTCATTAAATACTAGTACCACCACCACCAACAAATGACCATACTGGGATATGCCTGTCAAAATACTCCTGGCACAAAAAGTATCTCGGCATGTTTTTCGATCAATATTGGTGTCAAATCGACCATTTTGGAAAAGTTTTCGAAATATACCCTGTTGTTGCAACATAGGTGCTTGCCTTTCATTTTAACACTTCTCTTGTAAAAAGCGTGCAAAATGGCTGAGATAGAGCGGCCATGAAAGACGCAACCACCCCCCCCAAACCAAAGTGCCAGTTTTGGGTGATTTTCAATGGTCACTGTGGTGCAACGCAATAATACGCGTGTGTTGATGTAACACAGTGGTTTTCCGACTGAATGAGCGAGAAAGCCTACTTGCAATATTGATTGCGGTACACTTGTTCGTGTCCCCAGTACACTGCAATGCCCATTGAAAAATCCAAAAAAACGCAACTTTTGGTTTTGGGGGTTTTTTTGCTCTTTCGGGGTTCTATCTCAGCCTTTTCTGCACGTTTTTTTTCAAGCAGGTATTAAATAAAAGAGCAAGACCTAGACAATAAAATGTAATTTCGAAAACTTTCAAAATGTAGGACTTTGGCAAACAGCTGATCGAAAAACATGCCGAGAATACTTTTTGTGCCGGTGTAATCTCATTTCAGCTGCCGTATTAAATGAATTATTTTTATACCAATTTTGGTATAAAGTGGATTGCTTTCACAATTCCAAAATTTGGTTGGAAAAAGAAGCAAAATTTCTCAATCTGGAACAAAACTTTACCTAAATTTGCAACAGCCTTGTGAAAATCGTGGTGGTGAGAAATATTACAAGAAAAGCAAGGAAAAGAGATTAGCAAGAAATTGAACAAGACATACAACCAGAAAGACAAACTAACAATGGCTCTGCAAACTTGTCAATTGTTTCATCCAAACAAGGCTACTCTTTTTCTGTTGCAAATCAATATCCATGTTGGAGTGGTTTTAGTTTTTAATTGAGTAATTCCCATTTCCTTAATGCCATCATGCAACCCTAATTGGCTTTCAATGCCCATGTGTGCTTTTCAATTTCTTTGGTGTCCTTTGAGGATTCACCTTAATTTAAATGACAATTGTGAAGTACTTCAGCTTAAGATAAATTAGAAGCAACATAATCCCCGGGTTTATGCAAGAATGCCCCCTCTGCAATAGCTGCCATTTGTTAACCGTTGTGTTCTTAATTAAGTGTTATACCAGCCAATCTAACACATATGGCAGCTATTGCAGATGGGCCTTTTGTCTCGAAGCCTTGAATGATCATACATGGTACTTCCAATCCCTAAGTAATTGCTATCATATGGTGAACAGATCATTTCCTGCCTCTGTACATTTTAAGTATTATAGCAATTTCTATAAAGCCATCTGTTCGTTAGAAAGGCAATGCAGTTTGATTTTGTAAAGGTACTCAATAAAATATTTCATCATTTAAAGGTACATTCATTCAACATTGTAGCACTGAAATTTTGGTTTCTGGTTGACTAGTATCCTTGAGAACCTTGATTTCTAAAATTTCAGTTGTTTTTGATGGAGTGTTTTGATGTTTTAGCAAATGTTTATACACATGCTCCATAGGCCATGCACTGTTGCTATATTTCTGTCTGGTTCATGTACAGAAAACCAATTAACCAGTTTCTCTTTCGATCATAGTCAAATCTGCACATAGATACCTTTACTTAGCTTCACTGGTTCAGATTATCTAACACTACAATATCTCAACGTGTTAAAATTAAGTAAGGGGGGGGGGGGGGGTGGGGTGGCTGCAATCATGAGTTCTCCTGAGAGGAATTTCTCTTAAATGTTGGGAGTAGTCAATGAAGGAACAAAAAAAAAAATTACAACACAGCCAGATTTTTCCTTGGAAGACATATTGAAGTAGCCATGTAATACAGACTTTGTGCTCTCCTACCAGTGGCAATGTATGCAAATTTAAAGGTGACACATTGGCAGTGCAAACATTTAGAATGTGTTTCAAAAGGCATAACAGGAAGAGAGGGATTTAAGACTGATGTCATCATACTGAACATCAATAAAATTTGTATCCAGTTTTACCTAGAAATTGAAAACAAAACAAAAACAAACACTTCAGAATTGCTTTCAATCTTCAAAATGACTGAATAAGATACATATTTTAATCAAGGCTCATGGGTTGCATACCATAGAATTTCCGTTTCACTGTAATAGTGTTTGATGACCCCCGCTTTAAATCTACATCGCATTGGCTAATTTTCCACTCTTAAATATATAAAACAAATTCCTCAAAAACTTAGCAAAATTGATGTCATATTTGGAGAAATCAAGAGATTATATGATGGTTCAGATTCAAAGAAGGGTCTAGAAGAGGTCACTTTGAAATGGAGGTTACCATATATTCATGCCTGTTGTTTTTGTTCCTTTTAAGGTCCTTGCCCGATTGCCTAATTCCTCATCCCCAGAAGCCCCATATTTTACCAAAGTGGTCAACATTTTTGTATATAAAAGCTACTATTTTCTCATTCCCCTGTGAAAGTCTTTAGGGCAAAGGATGTTTAATTTGGAAGTTATGCGAACATGGTTCCAGCCATGTGGTCCAACAATAGGAATTTTACACAGTACGCTAGGGGGCTTACAAATCACGTTTTTAGCCGCTCATGAAAACAGGATTGAAAATCATCGCAAACTGTGTACAGATGGGGTTTTAGGTGCTGAGGCCATTCTATCAAGATGAAACTTCATACCTTAATGGAGCGCAATCCCCCTTGTATCAATTTTTCATATTTGTAAAAGGACAACTCATTAGAAATCAATCCATCATCATCCTTAGAATTTGTATAGCACCCAATTCAAACAGTTTGCTCTTAGGGTCAAGCCAGACGTAAAACCGTAACAAAATCAATGAGAGTAACGCTTCGTTGAAACAGATTGGAGATGTAAGCAGTTTCCTTGAAAGGTGTCCAACTGTGGCTGCATCTTTGATGTTAGATGGTAATAAGTTCCACTGCTTAGGACAACGCATGAGAAAGATCTGTCAGCGAAAGTTGAGCGACGAGTTACTGTGTTGATCAGTTTGAGATGAAGATGACGAGGATGATCTTAACCGACGGCGGGTTGGTTGAACGTGGATCATCTGAGAATGTACCTTGGAGCCTGATTGTGGATGGTGCTGTGTCCACTAACAGCATAACTTTGAATTTGAAGTCGCTGATCAATGGGCAGCGTTGGAGAGAAATCAGTTTCTGAGTGAATGGAGTATATTTCTTGCACTTTAAACTTCTCGCGCAAGTCCTTTGGACATTTTGAAGGCGTGAAAGCAGAGACTTATTAATTCCAGATAAGAGCCTGTTTGCAAGTAGTCCAACGTGATGTGACAATAGAGTGTGAACTGCGATTTGTGGAAGCCGTCATTGCTAAGCATTTACTTGCTTTGCTGATGTTCATGAGATGATAATTGTTGGTCTTGATGATGTTAGCCACCTAAGCACTCATTGTCAAACCCTGATCAAACATCCACGCCGAGATTGTCTCACGGATTAAGTTTGACAGGAATGTTCATACCATCAACACTAATCGCATGGCAGATGGAACTTTGATAATTGAGTTCATAAACCAACAACCATAACTTCATCTTGTCGCGCATTTAATTTAAGGAGTTCTTTGCAAATCAGCTCCTGACTGGATTTTGTTAACACACTTTCAATTTTAAGCAACAGCTAGATTCAATACCTTTTTTGTTGTGAGTTGGCAAAAGAAAATACCTGTGGGCATCAGCATATATGTGTATCTCAAGACCGAACTGGCGAACAAGATCTCCAAGAGGCAGAATGTAGACCGCGAATAATAGGTTCCTCGAACCTGATCCTGTGGCAACGCCATAATCTCAAAATGTGGATAGAAGATTAGAACTGTCCATTTATGAGAACACACTGATCGTCCGGAAAAATGAACGTAACCATTTAGAGGTGTTCCATGCACTCCAAGCAGATTAGCAAGGCGATGAATTAGCATTTCATGGTCTAGAGTGTCTAAGGCAACTACTTAGTCAAGGAGATTAGTATATTAACTCCTTGCCGTTCACATTTACCATTAGAATGTCATTTAAGTTTTGAATCAGTGGCTGGTTTCCCCGACTATGAAGTTGGCTTGGACTCGATTGGAGTGGTTCGTGGGAGATTCTAACAGACATATACGTCAGTTAATTGCCTGACAACAACACGCTCAATAGGACTTTTTGGACAATAAAGGCAGTTACTTAACAGGGGCGTAATTTTTTTCATGATGTTGTGGTCCAGATTTGCCTTTTTCACACAGTGTAATAAAGGCCTCTTTCAGGATGAGGAACAATTCCATAATGAAGAGAGTCTTTACAATGGCAGTCGTGGTTGGAAGCAAAGATGCAAAAGGTCCTTACCATCCTGAAGTAAGCGGGTCCAGTATACCGATGGACTTGGCCGCTTTAGTGATGATATCTTGAAATCCTTCTACTAATTGTGGAAAACGCTCCCATGAATGAGACACAGATGATTTGTTACCGGCGAAAACAGCTGAGATACAAGCAGACGGTCTCCTGATAATTGCTGGATCCTTTTTTTTTTTGGGCGCAAAATAAGTTGCAAATCGATCTGCAAGTTCAGTTGCACTGGTGTGATCAGAACTTGTGAGGCTTCTTTTTCTGAGATCTCATTGCTTGACGAACCTGGACTTACTGTCATTTCCACAGTCACGGATCTTATTATTCAGGTAGGAGCACTTGGCCTAAGATGCTGAAAATTATAGCTATTTCTAGCTTTTTAAATATCTCCAAGTCTTTGGTGGATCTACTAGTCAACCATTTAACGCTCAGCCTTGACGCGATTTCGCTTAGCAAGAAGCAATGGAATCACAGAGAACCAAGTCTGCTTTACATGCATCACAATGGTTTTGATCACACAGGTGCGTGTTTCTCGAGGAGTTTCCTGTAGAACACAGTTATACTGTAAACAATCATTGATGTTGTCAGCCAAACGGAGTACCCAATCAGTTTCAGATTAAGATAATCCTCTATGAAAGAACTCATATTGATCGAGACGATATTTCTTGAGTTAAATAGCTCCGTCCGGCGGCAGTTTCTTCGCTCAATATCAGATTGAAACAACCGAGAGATTGGTTATCAGATACACGATCAAGAACGCTAACGTTTTTGACAAGTTTATCCACATTTACGCGAAATCATGGACGTCCAATGTATCCCATGAATATGATTTGGTTATCACAAACGTTTTCAGTCCAAGCGATTCACCAAAGATCTTTAAACTTGATGGTTTCTGGTCATTTGAATCAATATGAATGTTTAAGTCACCAACAACCACAAGTTCTCCTTTGTCAGTGGTGTAATCTTGCAAAGCTTGAGAGAACTCCTCAAAGAACATAACGCTAGAGTACAATTTATTTCTTAGAAGATGGAGTGGGTCTTATACATAGCAACCATGTAAACAACCTAGTTCCCGTTGAGACTACAATCCACATAATTCAAAACTCTTTTTGATTGGAGTTATTGGAAGAATTTGAAACGATGGTTAAGATTCTTTTTGTAAATGACGACAAGGCCTCCTGGGAGCACCACCACCTCGCGTACACTTGATGATGTCATATCCAGGAAGGAGTGCGTGAGTTCCAATAGAAAATCAGCTATGTCATCATCATACAACCGGTTTCAGTACGGGCAAAATATCCTATTGTGTTCGGGCAAGAATCAATATGATTCCTTGAGTAGCTTTAGTTTTAACACCTTGACAAGTTCACAGCGTAAACCGAGATAGTCCATCATTGGGCTGAGAGTGATGGTTATTGATGGTTTCTGTTTTCCTTTTTCCCTCGTCTGTTTGGCTTAAATCTACAGATTACCATTATTTTGTTTGGCTTAAATACTACAGATTTATCCCCCTCATTTTTCATTCTTTGTGCAAAATTTAAAGAATTTTTGCTGGGTTTCCTGAGATTTGGTTGTTAATGCTCAAAGGCAGTGGATGGGGGGTCCACTCTACTATAAACTCATGTGAAACCGTGCAAAAATTGTATTGGAAGAAATCATTGTGGAAAACACACCATCCTCTTGGGCAGAATGGACTAGTGTCTAAGTGGAAATTTTTCCTGCGTTCAATATTTCGTTATTTTAAAAAACAGTTTGCCCATGCACGAGAATTTAAATTCACGGTATTGCCATCATGCAATAACAATCTATTGGAAAAAAAGTTTTTTGCGATTTTTTTCGCGTTTATTTTAATTGTTCACTCGCAAAATTGTGACAATAAAAACCTCGCGAAAATTTCCACTTTAACAGTATCTCTGGACTAGCCCCAGGTGTTAAAGTTAAAATTCCCTTTAACAATATCGACCCATCTAAGCTAAGGTAGTGATATGTGGATTCACATATTTTCCTTAATTAACCTGGAGACATATGTAGCATTCAAATAGACACAGTCTCTTTGTTATCACAATGTAACAAGTATGTTGAAATTTGTTTTTTGGTACCAGGTTTTTGCAAATTAATTTATCAAGGCCCAAACAAACAACTATGCTATCAGCTTACATTATTATTTACTGTGAAATACGTGTTGCTTGTTCTCCCATCTGAGTAAGTTATAAATAAATGCACAGACAAAGGCATTTAACAAATGGTGGTAATACTGTGGTTACCCAATAGCAATCTAAATGGAGGCTATATGGAAAACATCGTCCCATCGATATTAGGGAGAGGGGGATGCTTCAGAACTTAGAATCTTGAATGCATGTTACATTAATAGAAAAGTGAATAAAAGAATACAAAACTAAAACATCATCAGAAAAGAAAGTTAAATAATTTAAAATCGCAATTAATATTTGTATACTTTTTTTGAGTTGTAATTAAATATTCAAAATAATTGCATTCAAAGCTGAATACAACTGAGCTGATGTGTGGAGAAAGATCAGGATGATTTTGTAATTTTTCAAGTTATATATGGGTGAGTTTATATATTGTTGAGTTAATATCGAGGGGTGAGAATCAGAAGGACTAACTCAACACTAAAAAGAAATATTAAAGAATTTTTAATTCTGCTGTATACTGCTTTTGAGAAATGTGATGTTTTTAATATTCTACTAAGCAAATCGATTCATATAATAAAAATGTAAACATATGTTAAAGCTGGGTACTGCAAGCAAACATATAAACCTTAGAAACAAAGAACAATTTTGATTAATGAACAGCAAATTTAAAGAATTTCTTTAATATTTCCCTTTTAGTGGTGAGTTACGTCCTTCTGTATTGTCAACCTCGATATCATGATGATCCGTTTATACAAACTTTGATCATTACGCTAGCGGGCCTCTTCACCTGACGCACTGATGAAGTTGCCAATCCTACCTAACTTGCATATCCTATTTTTAAACCATATTTAACTCTTACCCCCCACACCTGTGGAACTATATCTAGGAACCCCAGTGTCTTTCTCTTTGAGTAGGGGATGCTGGTATAGAACATGGTATAAATATTGACAATAATGAACAGGCAAAACAACAAATCATTTTTGTGTTTTTCATATTAAGTTTCTTTAATTTTTATTATATCAATTAAAATAACAAAATATCAACCCTATCAAAAATGATATAAGCCATACAAGCTGGTTGTACTGCATTACCATATACATGTGTAAACACTTTAATGACAATGCATTATCCAATATCACCTCATATTGGATATGTGACAACCAATGACACTGTACTCTGCCCATTGAATAAGAAGTGTAGTTCTAGTGAACTGTAGTTACTCTTCCTGAAAGTAAAGGATTTCACATTTTACATGGTTTTCAAACTTGGCTAATGCTTACATAATATTGGATGGCTGAGGTTGATAACAAAAAATATCGCTTGAGCCTAGATCAAATATCGGGCGAGTTGAAGACAAGCCTGATATTTTCTGTTATTAACCGAAAAAGCCATCCAATTTTATTATTATTATGCAAGAAGAAGCTGACTTGACAAAAAATAATTTCAAAATGGTTTCAAAACTAATAAAATGAGAGTATTTGCTTGACGAGGTGCATGACCGAATGCCCAATATTTTTGCGTATTGTGCAGTGTTGGGCAGTATTGTACCACACGGAAGCTTTAGATGCATAATACTTGGCCGTATGTGACATGATCTAAGAAAATGAGTTGGACATATCTAATATTGATTTAAAAAAAACCTGATTCAATATAATTGCTGAGAAATGATCCATCAAAGTAGCTCTATGTTGTGTTGTGAGACACTGAGCAACCATTCTGGCTCAATATTTGAAGCTTGGGGGGGGGGGGAGGCATAAAATCAAAACAGAATGGGATTGATATTTTTGGTTTGGAACATATTCATAGCACCCACCTATGTACTCGGAGTCAAATTTGAGTGAAATCTGAGCGGTCATGGCAATAGCCCTCGTTTAACTGGGCTGGAATGACCTAAATGTGTTATCACCCAATCAAGACCGCAAGTTTGTTTCCCACAAAACTTGGTGGCGAGTATGTGTAGCTACCAGACTCAAGTAGAGAACTCAATATGCTTAAAAGGCACTATCATTGTTTTGCTAAATCAGAAAATTAAAAAAAAAAATCATCAAAAATCAGATTTTCACATGACTATAACCAGTACAGGTATCCTAACACACCCTGCAATTGATAGGACTGAAATCGGTCTGATAAGGACAAAATCGGATATTTTAGTCATTACTGTCTGTACGGACACTTAGTACAACACTTAACTGAATGGTGATTCATGGAACGATGCTGCTTTTTTCTTTTTCTGACAATTTCTCAGTTGCAAAAAATAACTTATGAGAATTCTACAGACTTATCCTTCACTTTTAAGCTATTCCTGCAAATTTGAGATATTTTTACTCTTTCAGGTGAATCGCTGATAGTGTCTTTAAATCAAAACAAGCACCTTAAATACACATATCAACCAACCAGGAACAAAGATAATACATGGACTTTTTATTTTTTTTTGCTTTGGATTAGCGAATCACTGCTTGTCCCTTGAAGGATGAGAAAATAATAAAAAAACAGTGTTCAGACTTCCTCACAACAAGAATAAATTGCAGTTTCCGCTCATTGTCGTAATTAAGATTGTCTTGAAAATGTCGCACTAACAGCAGCAAATGGATAGGGTAACTATAATTGCTTGTTAAGTGGATTATGCAATCCTCGTCTGTCTCATCACATTTCTTTTGCTTCATTACGCATTGAAAGAACTCTACCCATTCTTCATCAATTACTGAAATCTGTAGTTGTGACATTGTAGGTAGGAACTGTAAGAGAATGTCTCTTCTATTTGGTAATCATACTTTCCTCCTTGCACGCATGGCTAATGTGAGTTTTTGGCCCGAAGATATGGTCCTGGACCAGATATTTTCAACTCGTCTCATAGCGGTGTTATTCATGATTATGTGTGCACTTTATTCCGTTAATGTGTTTATTTTAAGTATTACAAAAGAGCGATGTTCTGCCAGCTCGGATTGTGTGGCATGCATCTGTGGGCGCTCATCTTGTAATCCAAAAATCATGGTTCGATTCCCACTCCAGGCGTAAAATTTTACTTCATTATTATTTTATCTTGGAGTTAAAACGTTGGCGATTGAAGTAGAAAATAGCGAATAGCTGCCTTTTGAGATAATTTAGCTGCTCATGGTCCTGGACCATAATACATACCTGCCAACCTTCCCTGTTTTATAGGAATCATCCTTATTTAAAACTTTCCAAATTGCAAAAAAATAGGGATATCCTGATTTCTGAAATTTCAAACAAATCTTGAAATAATTGCCAGAAAAGTCCTGCAATATTTTTTGTGTTCCTGCAGGGGTAGAATTTTGTCGCTGTGTGCGAGAATCAGTCTTGATTCCCCTAAACAAATTTTGCGGGAATCATCTAATTGGCTATTGTGTTAAGTTTTAAAGTTTACGAGAATCAACATTGATTCACGCAAATCGGTTTACGAGAATCTTTGCGAGAATCGATTCTCGGATTCTCGCCGAAATTCTAGCCCTGTCCTGAAGCTCTTCCTGCAGCTTGAAAAACACTAAAACCCGGTCACTTCAGGAGACCCTGCTCCTGTGTACTCTATTAGAGGCCCTAAAGTGGATCAGAAAAAGACCCCACACATAAAGGCTTTCGTGATGATGTGTTTGCGACACATAATGCATTCTGATTTTTGGGTTCTCATTGTTGGCACGTGCTCACACGTGCGCACGCATGCACAAACACACACACACACACACACTACCAAAGCAATGCCTTTGTGCCCTCTTGCAGACCACATGAAAATAAACATGCCAGGCCTCGAATCAGTTTTCAAGATTGATCCATTACAACCTGGAGTCATGTATGTTCTATTTCCACATATATACACACATTTTCACGCCATTTGCATGTAATGGTCCTTAGTTATTGCCCCACAGTTACCCTTCTCATGAGTGGGGTCAAAGGTCATCTGAGGTCATGGCCCAAAAATGATCAGAATTATAAAATTACTGGGTGTATCCATATATGACACTTGGATACAATGGTCCTTGGGTAGTGTTCCACATGTTGGTGACCTCATGCGACCTTGGTGACCTTTTGCAACCTTGGTGACCTTTTGTGACCTCTGTAGCCCCAAAAAGGTCAGAATTATAAAATTGATTGCTGTATTCATATACTAGTATGTCAATCGATTTCCATGAGTTGGATACAGTGTTCCTTGGGTAGTGTCCCACATGTTGGCAACCTCGTGACATCTGTCCCTTTTCACAAACCAAGACGATAGATGATGACAATTGTGTTCCGTGAACGCTGTATTTTTATCCCCCCTGGCAGAAGGGTGATTTTGCGAGAGCATGCATGTCTGTATGTATGTGCGTTCCAGTTTTCGTTTTTCAGGCCTTCTTAGAAAAGTTGAAGTCCAATTTAAACCAGACTTGGGGTTAAGGTGCAATATGGGTTCCTTCATATGTAGATGATGTCAAAGGTCATGGACCAAGGTCAAAGGTCATCTGAGGTCATGTTCCATACTGCCATCTTGCCAGGGGGATCACGCAAGTTTACATGCTGTATTTTTTACTGATTTTAAAGTTAGATATGAAAGAGTGTAAATTTGAAACAGAACATTTTTCAAAGGACATCTTTAGTTCTGGTTTTGAAAATGTTTTTTTTTCAATATCTATGGAAATATTTATTGGTAGTAATTTTTTTAAAATGTTTATTTGCAACTATAGGAAAGGAGAATTGAAATTTCTGCCAATTTTATGCAAAGTGGTAACCATGAGATCATAAAAGCTATTTTTGCCTATGTTGAAAATGCACAGAGAAGCTTCAGGAAAACTCCTTCAGAGAGAGAGAGAGAGAGAAAAGAAAAACCAACACGCTGCTCAATACAACAGGCATGTCAAAAATAGAAAAAGGTTCCACCTCTTTCGTTCTTCACCAAAGCTCCGTCTTAAATCTCCCGTGAGCAATGGCTCGTTAAAGGACTTAGCTTGGTTCATTTTGGGTGTCACATTGCAATATGCCGTTAGAAATGTCTTTCAGCCTGTAGGAGGATCACACGTTACATGCATAAATCCATCTGTTGAAGCGTAATAATGTCGCCACTGCTCTCTATCCGCTATTGTAACCCTTGAAAGGTATATAACACCTCGCAGGAGGAACTGTGTTAATTCATCTCACAAATTTGCATCGTTAAATTGTGCTGCTTCGTCAACAGGAGGGAAGAGTGTGGCAAGGCCTAAGAGCATTAAATGCAAACGCTGAAATTTTGTGCTTTGCTGACTTGTTAATTTGAAAAATTATTTAAAGAAAGCTTAAAGGGGGATGGCCCGATTTCAAGTATTCATCTTGATAGATTGGCCTTCACTCCAAAACCCTACCTGTAAAGTTTCGCGCCGATATTTCAATCCATTTTGATACGAGAGCTAAAAACGTGATTTTGTAAGCCCAGTAGAGTACTGTGTAGAATTAATATTGGTCGACCAAAATAGGGTACATTTTCGCTCATAACATCCAAACCAAACATCCTTTGGCTCTAAGATTTCACAGGGTAAATGAGAAAAATAGTAGCTTTCTTCTGATACCAAAATATTGACCACTTCCGGTAAAATCTGGGGCTTCTGGGGACGAGGCTATAGCGATCGGGCCATGGACCTTTAATTGGAGGTAAATTATAGTTTTTGATATTCATTTGAGAAAATTGTGTGCATATGTGTAAAAACAGGATAAAAATCAGGTTGAAACAGAAGTCATGAAATAGGGATGTTTAATAGTCAGCAAACATTGATGTCAAGCCATTTGTGATTTTTTTGTGTCATTTGCAAGAGGGCACATAGGGATAGCTTTGGTAGTGTGTGTGTGTGCGTGTGTGTGCATGCGCATGCGTGTGTGTGTCTATGGTAAATATGTTGACCCAAACAGTAATCCTATAAAATAATTGTCCACTGTTTCCACATACTTGCACACATTTTCATGCCACTTGCATGTAATGGTCCTTGGGTAGCACCCCACAATTAGCCCTCTCATGAGGGGGGTCAAAGGTCATCTAGAGGTCATGGCCCAAAAATGGTCATCAGATTTATAAACTTGCTTGGTGTATCCACATATGTTGATCAATTTCTATGGTACTTGGATACAATGGTCCTTGAATAGTGTCCCACATGTTGGTGAGTGACCTCCCGTGACCTTTGTGACCCCAAAAGTCAGAATTATACACTGCTTGGTGTTCATATGTTTGATCAATTTTCATCACACTTGTATTACAAAATTTGTGGCTGTCCAGCATTAATTTTGTTATATTTTTTGTTCGCCTGCCTTAAGGCAAGACACCTCTCGGGATCACTTGTCCCGGTAGTTTGTTGTGTTGTTGATGTCGTTGTTTCTGTTGTAAAAAGGTTAACATTTGCCCTGTAATATCCACATACTTTTTAATGGGAGTTTAAACAAACTTGAGTCATAGGTGCAACTGACATCCCTCATTTGTTGATGAGGTTCAAAGGTCACATACCAAGGTCAAAGGTCACATAACAGTCAAAGGTCACATACCAAGGTCAAAGGTCACATACCAGGTCAAAGGTCAGTGAGGTCAGTTGTAGATAGGCTGAAATGTAAAATTACCTCATTTGAAGTTGAAGTGCCATTGGAACCAAACTTTGTTTATGGAGTTTATACATCAATTCCCATGTGTTTATGAGGCCCACGTCACATCATCAAGGTCAAAGGTCATGTGAGGCCTATCATTCACAAACCGCGACGGCAGGTTGACAACAAGTGGTCCGGGTGGACTGATTTTTTTTAATATAAACATGGACAAAATTGCCTGCCAAAATGTACCAAATCACATGCTAAAATGAACAAAATTGGCTTCTGAAGTGCACAACTAATGAATTAAATCTGAATAATAACATTCTTTTAAAAAGAACTATTAAGCATTTACAAAGCAGGTCAACTGTTGCTGACTCTAAGTAAATTTACACCAATCAGTTCAATCCAGAGGGTTTTTAATCAGTTGTTATT
Source organism: Ophioderma brevispina (assembly GCA_023653785.1). Lineage (NCBI taxonomy): Eukaryota > Metazoa > Echinodermata > Ophiuroidea > Amphilepidida > Ophiodermatidae > Ophioderma > Ophioderma brevispina. The sequence goes on along the minus strand of JAMKCH010013992.1, from coordinate 47,649 downwards.
TTGCTTGAGATTTCCGCTCAAATCGTCAGTGGAATTGTGGTATGAGTCCAGGATGTTTTCTTCCTCAACTAAGATAGTGTTCAAGTAACAGCTTCAAGCAGTGCCATGGTGCGTTATTGTCACTGGAGATTCAGATGTTAAAGATATAGAAACGGCTGACGCACACTTTTTGACGTGGTTCCTGTTAGAGGAATGAGCTTAATCGTTGGAAAGCTTGATTATGCAGCCACCCACACCTGAGCTTGCATTTCCTCGTTCATATCCGTCAACCGCAAACCACGATAACAAATCCATGCAGCGATGGCTAAGTTGAAATACAATAAGCTGCTTTAAGTCTAGGAACCGCACATGCATGTAATTTTGCATGTCAGAATATCCCAGCCTTTGTTGGATAGAAACTAGCAGGTCTTTTTGCCCCCAAGAAAAACGACATGCATAGATGAATTTTGCCGCTGACTATTTTTCATAAAGCAGTAGATATTGAACAGCTAACATAAGTCCAACAGACGCGGATGACCTACATCGCTGCAAGCATGTCCCCCCTTTCTTGAGTCATTTAATTCCATGTGATTTTGAGGTGTTGAATGTGACTTTAACATAACACTGACTGCTCGTTCCACCAATATTTTGTGTGCCTTCACGGTTATGAAACAGATTCGGTTGGGGCTGAAAGTAATGGCTTCAATAACAAACACATGTTAAATTTGGCAAGGTCTTGAATATTTTGGCAGAAAAAACATGGTGGTTTTGAATCTGCCTGGAATCTTACCGAGGTAAGGAATATTAATATGTGATCCCCACAGAATTCTTAGCTGACAAGTTGAAGGAGTGGTATAAATAGCTAACGGTGTTGCAGTGTCATATTCTCTAAACATAGGTTCCCGTTGCCTTCTTTAGAATTAATGATCAGGGGTGCTGTGAAGATATGATTTCATCTTATTAATTAATGTCAGCAGTTTGGCTTGTTTTTTAAACTCAAAGGTTCATCTGATCTTTTATATATTTCCATCTGTACTACATGAGAAATTGGTTATCTTTCACCATGTTTATTTCATTGACAACCGCTGAGAATGAAATTTAAACTACTTAGTTCTCAAAAGAAGATGCATTAGACAAGGATTCTATATTTAATTAATATTTCCCTTGAGTGGCCAGCTTCACGATGTGTTGAAAAAAAAAAACCCAGTGCGCTGCCGGATTCGAACCTGGCGACCTTCGTATTACATGCACTACGCTCTAAACCGACTGAGCTATCAAGCAGGATCGGTAGAAGAACGAAGCTATCATCTAAGGTGGGTTAGTTCGAAAGGTGTCCTTCGCTTTCCCTAGCGGATTAGCATCATAACGGTTAATTACTATACGTTATATTTTGTTTTTGAAATTTAAACTACTTAGTTTTCCAGGTAGACAAGGATGTAGATATTATTAATATTTCCCTGAGATGGCCAGCGCACGATGTGTTGAAAAAAAAAAAAAAAAACCCATGTGCGCTTGGCCCGGATTCGAACCGGCGACCTTCGTATTACATGCACGACGCTCTACCGACTGAGCTATCAGCAGGGTCGTAGAAGAAACGATAGATATACCAAAAAAAATCTATAGGTGGTTAGGTTCGAAAGGTGTCCTTCGCTTCCTAGCGGAAGCATCAGAACTGTATAATACTATACGATTATATTTTGTTTTTTGAAAACACTGAGATGTTCCGCTTGTTTGGATTCTTATTACTGGATCAATTGTGTTACCGGCCGTGTCCACATCAACCTTAGTGCGCATATTTAAGATCAATGATCAAAATTAAAATTATTGTCCAAAAAAGAAAACAAAACCGCGAACAAAGTTCTGGAGGGGACTATAAATGGGCTCCGTCCGTATGTCGTCCTATGTCTAGTCTGTATGTCCTATCCTTATAAAAAATAGGAACCCCTGGAACATTGGCATATCTTTTTTTCTGGATGTGCTAGAGAGCCAACTTTGGTATATTTAGGAAGGGGATACACCTACTCACCATGTAATTCATTCCCTCAGGTCCCCCCTGTCTGTCAGGGGGTAGGGGAAAAAGTCAGGGACAAAGGTCAATTGCACAGAAAATGTCAACATTGTGTACAAGTTTATCTGGAGTTCTGAAGTGCTACGATTATTTAACTTGGTGGAAAGAAGCAGGTTGATGAGTTTCAACGTCTTTTTTTTTTTGTTTTTTTTTTTTTTTTTTTTTGGGTTTTAGATTTGGTTAAATATGCTAATTAAGTATCTAAGTTGCATATTTATGAATTTTCCCGCACGGCCTGGGGAGAAAGTTTTCTGGAGTTCTGTAATGTGTATAATAGTACTTGGTGGAAGGAAGTGGGCTGAGAAGTTCTCGACATGATTAGATTTTGGGCGAATTTTTTTTTAGTTCTAGTTGGTTACATGTGTGTCTTCTTTTGGGTTTGCCAGCCTGTTTACATTTCTTGGAAAATGTTAAAATACGTAAATTCAATATTTTGCCGCTTTGGCAGACCCCGTATGGGTCCCAAAGATTAAATGTTATCACATGATTTTTTCAAAAAATAGTGTTGCAACATTGAGTAAATTATCATATTTTTACTAAATTAGTGATTTTCCGTGGATGTTTGCATGCTGAATTTTAAGATTGTCTTGATTCATTTTCTTGAGTAACCATTATTTTTGGCGAGCCAGTGATGGCCAAAATTAAGTGTGGACTGGTGCAGTTTTATTTGTCATTTAGTGATCGCAACATTCTGCGGGGACATTTTTACGCATCGCGTAAATACGAGTTCGCTTGTTAAATAAAATTCAGATTAAAATAGACAAATTTATAACTACGAAGGTATATGATTGGTAAATCCCTATTCGTGTGCCTGGGAGATGGGTTTTCACGCTAGCTAATGTGTCCCTGTGGCCTGGCCAGTGATTTTGTGCTACAGTGGGTTATTTCGATCATACATCCAGGACATAGTGCATTTTGTGACATTAGTGCTGTAACCTTTTGCTTTAATTTGTTCAAAAATTAATAACTATTTTTTTTTTTCCTTTGATCCTTGTAGGTGCTGCACCTGGCAGTTTACGACCTTGTTGCCCACACCAAACGTTGGCGAGCAAGTGGACAGAAGATCTCACCACAGACGAAGGTCACGACAGCGACCATATTCACGATTTGATGGTGTGTGGAGAGTGCGGTGATCATCCCAAAGTTTGCCCCGCAGAATTTGACAGACCGATTCAGTAGCTCCTTTTGGATAAACACGGGCGATCGTGGTGGAAATAAGGAGCACATTCTCTGTAACTCTGATAAAGTTGGTGAGTTTAAATTTTAACTTATTAGGTTTGCAGTTGATGAGGAAATTTTATGTCTCAGAAATGAAAATGGTGATGATGAATGAGTGCCTCTCAGAGGGGGGAAAATTATGTTTCACTTGAAATTGTGACTGATGTTGACACTTGAATTGCTGAAATTTGATACTTTACTCCATTATGGGATTGTGGTGTAGGCTAGAAAATCACCCCATATTGCAGGACAGGGACTTAAATTTGAATTTGAGGTATTTTTGAAGGGCGCAGTGGGGATAAGGGTCTTGACAGTCTTTTGTTTTTGGACCAAGTTAGATGAGGTGGACCACCTAAACATAATTATTTTGCTACACACATATTTCTATGCAATATTTAAATTGTTGTTACAAGCATAAACAAGGTTTTATGAAATTTAAATTGTGGGCTTGTTAAATCCTAGTGGCATTGTGGGACAGTTATCATTAGGTAAAAAACAAAAAAAAAAAAAAAAAAAAAAAGAAAAAAAAAAAAAAAAAAAAAAAAAAATAAAAATAAGACATGGTTTGACCCAAATACAAGTGCATTATGGGACAGTACATCTAGGTGTAGACCATTGTTTGATCGCCAAATCAAAGTGCATTATGGGACAGTATCATCTAGATGTAGACATGGTTTGATCCAAATCCAAGTCATTATGGGACGTATCATCTAGTGTAGACCTGGTTTGATCCAAATCCAAGTGCCTTATGGACAGTACATCTAGGTGTAGCCATGTTTGATCCAAATCCAAGTGCATTATGGGACAGTATCATCTAGGTGTAGACATGTTTTGATCCAATCCAAGTGCATTGTGGGACAGTATCATCTAGGTGTAGACATGTTTTGATCCAAATCCAAGTGCATTCTGGGACAGTATCATCTAGGTATAGACATGGTTTGATCCAAATCCAGTGCATTATGGGCATTAATCATCTAGGTGTCGACATGGTTTCATCCAATCCAAGTTGCATTATGGACAGTAATCATCTAGTTGTAGACATGGTTGGTATCCAAATCCAATGCATATGGGACAGTAATCATCTAGGTGTAGACATGGTTTGATCCAATCCAAGTGATATAGAGGGGTCTACATGGGTTTTTGCCAATTAACACGGCTGTCGCAGTGTCGCGTTTAGAGCACTGGGTGTTTCCGCGGTCCGCTTTTTAGTCCCCAGCTCTACGTGTCGCGTGTCGATCTTTATATTGTGTGCCATCCGATTTCCATCATTTATGGCTTTCAATGTGGGATTTTTCTGCCTTCAAATGGGTCCAGGAAAATACGCATTTAGAGAGCGCTATTGCCGATTTGTTGGCAACGCTGTTTTTTTTTTAAAGAGTATGATAAGCTATCATTATTACTCTCCAATTTGAGCGAAAATGTAGATAATCAGTTAGAATCCAGGTTGCGATAATCCTGGGATAAAATTTTACCTTTTCACATCGTGTCACATCCATCGGAAACTTACCGGTTAAGTACGTAAGTACCTCTGTTTTAGGAACTCCTCTCATCGCCATCGTAATTTAAAACAACGTTGAGCATGCTGAAATAATTAATCATCACCAGTCTTTGGAGCTATATTGGGTAATTTGAATAATGTCCGACATTGATTTATAGCCTAAGCCTTAGGCTTTGTGTAAAGGACCGGACGAGCAAACGAACAGTTTGCGATTGAAAATGTGACTCCCCTGGTCGATGTAGTCAAGTGCTAAGCACTAAAACATAATTCTATAAATTCGATGTCGTTTTGAACATTTGGTTTGTTCTTTTCCAAAATTAGTGTGTCATATTAATAAGCGCTGAAAATACGTCGTAAATAAAATTGATATTTATAACAATTAACTGTTTAGCATACATCGGTAAATAACTTTCTTCAATGCATGTGCGCGGATTGATTTTTGTGTTGCTAATTGCCTTTGTTTGGGCTCGGTAGACTCTTTCTGCGGTCATTTTACATGCTATGCCGTTAATAGTGTTTATGAAGTATGCGGATCAACCCCCCCGACATTCCGCATGAGTTATTTGTTGACAAATTTGCAGCGGAGGTGGGATTTCCCGAGAATTTGTCATCATATTTTACGAACTTCCATCCATATGCGAATATGAAAACTAAGTACTGTGAAATCAAAAGTATGCACTGCCAACGGGCAAAATTTCATCATGGACTTCTCACTTTTGTGATTGTAGCTGTAGGGCCTACTTGAAAAATGTCATGATGAAATTGGGAGTGCTTTTTTTTTCGAGGGATTTTCGGGATTCCCAACAATCTCTATCACGATCAAGAGGTAATAAAGTTGTAAATAAACTTGACTCAAAACGAGTCGAATCTAAATCCTTTTTTGTTTGGTCTATTCCAGTATTTTTTATCACTAATTATTATTGCTTAAGTAATAGTCACCCCACGTCAGAAAGATGATTGTAGTAACAAGCTTTCCTCATCTGTCAGCTGATTTTACCCCGTGTATTGAATGCAACATCCAAGCTCAGATTAATATACGTAAACAAAACAAACTGGGGTAAATAAGTTTAAATAAGTCCCCCCAAATTAATTTAAAAAAATCATTAAAAAAATACAAACCTAGATTTTGACACTTCAATAACTGATAGTGTTTTAATTGGAGTAAATTTGTCCATTTTCATATGACTGAAAAGAGAATCATGGCGGCGGCCGGCGCGGCGGCAGCCTTCCGGGCGTGAAAAGTTGATGCACTGGTTGATACAAGTTACAACAATTTTCTTTATAGAGATGAGCTTATTCACCGATTATTAAAACAATGTTAACTTCATTTACTGATACTGTCTTGAGGAAATAGTAAAACTAAAAGACTCTCCGGCCGCCCGGGAAGATCGCGTTTTGGAAGGTATTTTCGTACGTCCTTAGACTTTTCTATCACGTGTAAGTTGTAAGTTGTTTTTCCGGACACAAGTTGGGTGTCGCGTGTCAAAGCATACGGAGGTTACAGAATCGACGTGGTTTTTTAATTTCCCCCAAAAGTCTCGTGTCGATCGGATACCATAATTTTGTGAAAATTCCTTCGCTCGATACGAGACTGCGTGTCGAAAGTTCTCGGGATAATACAGGCCGTTTCCGTGCTGTCGGCGAGTGTGATTTTTACCCATGTAGACCCCTTTTATAGGGGACAGTATCATCTAGTATAGCACATGGTTTTGATCCAAATCAAGTGCATTGAATGGGACGATCATCTAGGTGTAGACAAGGGTGGGAGGGGGGGGGGGCGGGGGGGGGGGGGGGGGGGGGGGGGTGGTTTGATCCAATCCAAGTGCATTATGGACAGTATCATCTAGGTGTAGACATGGTTTGATTCCCAAATCCAGTGCATTGTGGGACAGTATCATCTAGGTATAGACATTGTTTGATCCAAATCCAAGTGCTTATGGTACAGTACATCTATTCACGGGTTCTCAACTATTTTGGCTCCCGGGCCATGGCGGGCTGTACCCTTCAAAATATTCTTCTCGCGGGCCAGATGCCCCTCTGTTTGCATGTTTGCTGTATATTTCAAACTGTTCAAGGGCCAATCACCAAATCTTCGGGGGCGCGGACCTTGCCCGTCGGGCCGCCTGTTGAGAACCCCTGATCTAGGTGTAGACATGGTTTGATCCAAATCCAATTGCATTGTGGGACAGTATCATCTAGGTATAGACACTGTTTGATCCATGTAATGCAGCAGGAATATTTTAGCTGATAGCGTGTTATTATAGTTACATGTGATCCCAACTCAATAATTTTTGTTAAAGATAATAATTACACAGTTAAAGAATGGATTGCAAACTGAATTTAACTTAACATATAGGTGTAATGAGGCATTACTGTGTGAAATCCTTTTCAAAAATAATAAATTTTGACTGCATTTTGCATTTTGAGTATACCTACTGGAAACAATTTAACTTGATGATTTTTGGGGCCTACCCATTTGCTATCGGACATAAGCTCCCAGATCCCATCCCAGATCTTAACTTGTCAACTGGGAAAGATTTACCCTTTGCAAAAAGCAGGTGAACAATAGAGGAAAGTTTGAAAAAGCTCTGAATGCTGATGCGTGGATGATACTGGCAAGCCCATGGACTTAACCTTGTCTTGGATCAAACACACACCCAAAAGAAGCATTTATTGTAAGATAGAGAGGTCAAATCACAACCGTCTCACTGTTGATTTATCGCAGGATTGAGCCGCCACCACTACTCCATCTACATCCACAAACTGTCGCTAATGTTCTCCTCCGCGTGGACCGGTGTTGAATGGACTCGTTCTACCAGACCGGTCCGATGGAAGTGGAGCGACTTGTGCTGTGATAAGGAGTGGCATCGTTACACTCTCAATGTGAACTATCCAGAGGTAAATATACTGAGAATCTGCAGCATACCATGTAATCAATCGATTACCCAAAAGTAGGACAAGGTGGTTAATGACCATGATTCACCATGACATGAATTTTAGAAGTGACAACAGAAGTCACCTCATTGTGAAGGATAGATAGAAACAAAGATGTGAGGAATTTTACTGATTCAGTTGATAATCCTATCTCATCATGAGGATGAGAAATGATAGGAACTCAGCTGAAAGTTTGACGGTGAGAGATAGTATGACGCGGTGTGCTTGTCAATTATGAGGTTGTGTGGTTTCTTTTCAGCTTCGATGGATATTCCACTTTATACTTCTGTAAAGAAACGTGGGCGATTGAAATCCAACGCTCTCGTAAGAAGACATTAGAGCGGCCCTTTTATGGCAAAAGGGGTAACTTCAGTACCCTTTCGCCTTGAAAAGGTTGTCCGCAAAAAACAAAAACATTATGGGATACATTATTTTAAAAAAATGATTTTTAGCCATTACTTAGGCTCAAATTTAACAAGGAAAAATGATCCATTATAAATTGGCTATGCAGGCGACAACCATTTCAGGCAAAAGGTCGTAACTTGAGTTACGCCATTTGACCAAAAGGGCCGTTGAGGTCTATTGTCTGTATGCTCTCTCTCAAAGTAGTGAGGATGGGACTGCGAACATCTGATAAGAGTGGCTTAATTTGAAAATAACAATCAGAAGAGATTACTGAAGCAATGAAATAGAGTAGAAGAAGAAAGGTTCCACATCGATGCAGCTGTTGAAAGCCTGCGTATTCTAATACAAACAGCAGACTCAAAAAATCACATAAGAGGACACAGTTTGAGACCTGCATTTGAATTGGTTGTTCCAGGATAATCTCTTGCCAAATTTACCAAATATTCATGGCTGCAAACAGGATAATTTTTTTTTCTTGAAATGTAGTTTACATAGATATCTTTGGCAATCGATGGCACCATTATAACATGAAAAGTCATGACCTTAGTACACCACGCAAGGACCCAGCCAGGGGTGCGGTAGACAGCACAAGCTCCCCGGGGGGTTGCAAAATATTTTATAAAATTAGCCTTTTTACTTATAGAGTATCAAGAATGAGGGTGTGACAATGATTTGTGACTCGCTTTTAATACAGCTGTCTGGATTTGATCCCTTGTGCAAAATCCCTTTTTGGAAAATAGACCTTAAAAATTTTTAATATAGGGTGAATTTGAAGTATAAGAAGTGGATTAGCTTTTTTAATCCATGAGAATGCTTCCCAAGAATTGCAAGTGTTGACGAGGATATCAAACATGAATCGTAAGTTTCAATTCAGAGAGAATGCAATAAGCCTGGTTGTAAATGGATTTCCACCTGGCATTGCCCATACATGCATAATCAGTTATCTAAGCCTTTGCCCTGCGGAGACACTATAGGCAGGCTAGCACAGTGTTGATGAAAAACACTGGTAAAAACAGACAAATTGGTATTCCTTAGTCCTGGTAACATTTTTCTTTGCACTTTAATCTGCTTTGGGACTACACACAAAACCTGCTCCGGTGCCCAGTCTTTTTTTAAATGGAGGTTTATTCATGACACACATGTGTGTTATGATTTAAGAGTACTGCTACGATTACCAATATCCTACTAATGAACGAATATTTCCTCTCTTAATATGCAGAGACAATTGACTGTAACATGTGAAAGTTTTAACGCGGTGCAAGGAAAGGCATCAATCAATACATTTGGCTATGTAATACATCCCGGTCAATGTAACCGCCAAGAGCGGGCGCAGGCAAGGGAAAAAGGGTGAAGGCACAGTAAGGAAGGACACGCTGGAGGAAAGCACAAGAAACTACAAGGGGACAGAAGGAGCAAGGATACTGATCACATGACCTTCTCCCCTCTGACCTCCCTTACTAAAACCCCTTCTCCCTCACCTCCATTCTCCCTCCCTCCTCCACGTTTCCATCCCGCTCTTCACTTCGCCTCCTCTCACCCAATGTTTTTGCACACAGACCCCTTGTTTTGTTTAATTCTAAAGCTCGGATTGGCCAAACTCAGCATGGAAATCTGAAAAATTTTGTTTCCAAGGAGGTCAAATTTTGCCTAATTTAGTTCTTATCCAAAGTGACAGATGGGAGGAGCTGCCAGAGTGTCGATTTGAACTTGCTTAAGGAAAATGAATCAATATTTCAATCTTAACATGGAAGCAAACTTACTGCGATGGATTTAGAATTTTGACCTTCCCATCACGAGTTCGTGTTCGAATAAATGCCAAAATATGTCCTAATGCCCTCAGTACATTGGACGCCAGCGATTTACCACAATCTTAAACATTTTATAGTGACCTGTTTATCAACCCATACTCGGGCCTTAGAAACACCGTTCACAAGAAAAAGGAAGTTTTCCGATATTCAGAAGTAAGGAGTGATGTCATAGCTTTCACGCACTGTTTTTTTTATTCGTTTTAAAACATGCGCATAGCTGGAAGTAACAGCTGTAATTGGAGCATTACAAGATGGCGTTGGGGATACAGCTGGTGGAAATAGATGTGTGGAAAGTGATGACATGACTCCTGGTGGCGAAAGTATAGTTCTAAATTCGAATTTCATGAATACCACACATTATTTTTGGCTTGATGAAAAGAACTTTTCACTTGTGTAATTCTGAAAAATTCGTTCTAACACAGCCCTACTACAAAAAATCAAGCCAAATATTAAAGTAGCCTAAAAAAAATTGTCGAATTGGCCATGAAGGGCAAATGAGACGGGGTGATGATTACGACTAAAGAGAAGAAAACTAACATGAAATAAGAGCACCCTCTTAATATATGGACTTTATCATATTGACTCAAGTGAATATGAACCCTCTACCAACAGCACCTCTACTGATGAACAATTATCTAAGGAGAGAAATAAATATGACTCATCATATTGCCAACTTAAATACCAAGAAGTTCAAGGCGCTAGTCTTCGTTCAAAAGAAGAGTAGTGCGATTCCTATTAAGCATTGTTTCAACTGTCCTTCGTTTTGTTGTACAAATGAAAGTTTGATAAGGCCTCTTTGTAGACATTGATTTTTATTAGAATTGTCAACTACACTCCACTCTTCGCGAGTAGGCCTCTCTTGTCATTCCTCTCGGAACATGTTGTATCATGTAGGAACCATTTGGTTATAGTTGTTTTGCTATATAATATGTTATGTAGGTCGCACCCCATTCAGCAGATGAACAATCCTACAGCCGCTTAACCAGGGCGGCGAACCCATCTTTAAGTGGCATCTAAGCCGGGGTGGGAACTTGACATAGATCGGGCTTGGGTTCCTGAATTTGATTACCGATCACGAGACACTGTGCAGTTACGATTTATTGCGGTATTTCAACATGATATGAATATTAGCCACAATTCACTCGAGCTAGTTAAATCTCATTCCTTGACACCGTTCAGTTAGCTTCATTTACCAATGTTATTAAGGACAATACACCCCCAGGGTTTTGGGTATTATGATATGATACCCAATCACACAAGCCCAGTTCATGTCAAGTATGTACAGTTACACCCACTGAACTGTGTTCTTGGTGGATGAGCATATTGTAATCCTGGATTTGTGCACTTGATGAGAATTGGTTAATGGTGTATCTTCTTGTTTTCAATGTGTGCGGCCGACCTTGGCCGGAGGCTGGAATCGTCGCATATTACTTCATGGTGGGCTTGTGATGTGTCTGATCCATTGCAGGACCAATCAATACGCATCAAGCTGGCACTTGGCCCTGTAAGACATAAAATCGTTGCTTTATCAGAGCTAGAGGCTAACATTCCCTCTAATGCCTATTTGGTTCGAATCAGAGGCTAATTGTATTTTAAATCGGGCTAAAAATTATGTTATTAGTTGTAGTTATGAAACTTACCCCATCTTGGAATGTCTCATTTTGGCTGCTCTTATCCAGGTGATGGCAGACATGGCTTCCTAAATCAAGAGCAAGGGATTTTTCATCGGCTGTTTTAGGATAATTTGTAATTGGAAGTTGCACAGTTTAAGGGACTTTGTTGGGCAATTTGAACTGGTTATCCAAAAGATCCAGAAGTAATAAAATATTTAAAAGTAATATATTTAAAATTCAAAATTCATTGATGTTGCCTCCAATTAAGAATTATATTGGTTATGCTATTATGGCATACATTGACATGTGAATGCATGAAGATCATTAGTGCAATAGCTGCCATTAGCCAGAAATTCCCTTCAAATATACTATTATGCCAAGTCTTTGGTCACTGGCTCTTGAAATAGTTCTTTAGGCAACAGTCACTTGAAGAACCATTTCAAGAGCCACTGACTCAAGGAAATATAAATTGAGTTATCCTAATGCATGGCAGCACACTGACGTATCACTTGGCAGCTATTGCGCTCACATGACGACATTTGCTGTTACCACTGGGGGTGGGGATTCTCACTTTTGGTTTGGGTAGGGATGTGCGGCTGGGTGTTTGAACCACTACCCTTAAAATATACCAAAAATGACAGATTTGCTACCCATCCTTATACCTGCTTCGGTGGAGGTTTTACGGTGAAGCCCCAGAAGCTGAGAGAAAACTAACTGTTAAAATGTATTGTGAGCCATTCTGGCAGCACTATTTTTCACACTCATGTTTTGCATGCATTCTTCATACCTGATTGACCATTGGAAGATACACTTGCAACAGAAATGCAACCCTTTCATATACCAATTTGTAAATAAAAGGGACCGATCAATATGCCAAAATAGCTGTAAATGATACTCTTCTCGGCCGCACATCCCCGTACCCCTTTTCCACCAAGAACCCCCCTTTGTTACTTGTTAAAATAATATTATGAGACGCAGAGAGCAAAGGAATGCAAAATACTCAGTAGAAACCGGCTGTGATGTAATATTAGCCAATTGATTGATTAACTGCCGTGTTGTTTTATCATTGTAGCATGTGTCATTGTATGTGGATGGTGAGTTGCATCAGACCAATAGGATCTCAGACGACTGGCCTCTACACCATAGCAACTACCCGACAACACTCACCGTAGGAGCATGCTGGGAAGGTAAGCCTTATAAAATTCATCATTATAAAATCATGAAGCAATCCATTTAATGAAGTCTGCATTAATTTTCATGAATCATTCTTGTTGTATTTGACAACTGTAAAAAGAAAGAACCATGACTTGATATGAAACTATCATTACCAGTCAGCCATTTTAAAACTATTCATGGGTATTGCTACATAAAGGTCATGCAGACAAAGCATTATCACACATCACCAGTATTATTATTTTCTTCAAAATTTCAAAGTTTAAAACATCCCCTGTTGCACAGCTGGTCAATTCAAAATAGTTCACAGGCTAATGCATCTTGTTACAAGTTTGTTTGAAGCATTGTTGGTTATTTGTGACCGAGAACATTTCCACAATTAAAGTGACACAGGAGGAGATTTTTTTTAGGATAAAAATTTCTCTCAAATTGCACTTGATCGGTTGTAGACCACCTACCGAGAAAGTTTCAAAAGTTTATTGGACAAACAAGAACGAAAGAAAACCGCAAACCTTTTTTGAACCGGCCTGCTATCTTAATCGTCCCTATAGGAAACCATGCTTTGAATTTCTGTCGTGTACGACAGAAAATACTAAATCATCATCTTATTACATAAAGATGGCAAATTTCTCTTATTCACTTCCGGTGTGATCTAATACATTGGTAAGCATTCCAAATATGCAAAAAACCTGGGTTTGGAAAAAATTGAGGGTGCTTCTCTCTGGAAATGTCCTCATGTCTCTTTGAGATGTCCCAGCTATTCCTTGGTAATTTCTAAGTCAAAATAGAGATTAAGAAGAGTAAGCGTCCTGCAATAAATTGTGACTTCTAATGTGACAGCTATTAGATGTTCAAGTTTGTGGCGGGTAAAACTTGATTATTTGTGCTAATGTAACTACAGAACATCAGAGATACGTTACTTGTGATATCCGCATTGTATCGTAATGCCTACTTGAAGTAATACCTACCTACCCCAAATCATTGTCAAAATATTAGCAATACTTGATAAATGCGTGCTTCAGGTTTGCAAGCCAGACATTTGACCTACTTCACAATGAGCCACATTGTAAATAAATAGCTCTCATTTATTTTATCTCAACTGCCTTTGTAGCCTAGATTCTAAGGTATGGCTTACTTGTGTATACAGAAACATAACACCAAATTAGAAAAAATGAAAATAAATAGAGTGCATCGGTATATATTCTACCTATTGAATGCCATTGCATGACTGATCTTGTATTAACCCATTGTTAATTGGTAAGAATTAGATGATAATATTCAAATTAGGCACCTAGGGTAAAATATTTTTATAAGTAATGGCTGTGAAAAGGGGTTCAAAAAAGAAGTACACATCACATTTCAGCAGGAAATTAAGGTTGAGGTCACTGTTTGTGAGTTGCAACAAGAAAAATGTATTGTGTGAATGCAAGGAAGTCATTTGTCAAAAATTCCCATCAAACATACTTTTATGCCAAGTATTTCCCTAGTAGCTCTTGAAATGGTTCTTCAGGCGACAGTTGCCTGAAAACCATTTCGAGAGCTGCTGACTCAAGGAAAGATGAATGGAGTTTAATACATGGCAGCACACAGATATATCACATGGCAGCTATTGCACTTATGACCTTCTTGATCTCAAACAACAATTTATGAGACACCTCTCACCAGCCATCCCATGTTCCTACATGGACAGGGCTGGAAAAATTGCCAAATTTCCTGGGAACACAATCAAAATTTCCCTTTGATTCTTATGTATTTCTTACTTACATGACAAAAATTTACCTCCAAATAGAAAGATTTCCCTTGAACCAGGTTCCCAGTCCCAACACTTTTTCCAGGCTTGCACATGGATCTCTCTCCAATTCCATCTTCCAATTTTATACCTGTTTTGAAAAGCAGTAGGGGGATTTTGCGATAGCGTGCATGTCTGTCTGTATGTGTATGTGTTCCAGTTTGGTTAGGTTTCGTTTTTCAGGTCGTCTTCAAAAGGTTAAGTCTGATTTAAACCAGATTTGGGGTTAAGGTGCAATAAAGGTTCCTTCATGTGTGGAGGATGTCAAAGGTCACTGACCAAGGTCAAAGGTCAACTGAGGTCATGTTCTAGACTGCCATCTTGCCAGGGGGATGATGCAAGTTCACTTGCTGTATTTTTACCTCTCCTCATCTTGTCTATTCCTCCTCCTCATTTAGTTCCTTTCCCTCCACATTTTCCTCGTCTTCCTAATCCTGTTTCCGACTTGGAAACTAACTCCTAAGCTGATCTTGACCCAGATTATTTTGAGGTTGTCTTTACAACCACCAATGAATTTAACTAAGATTTGTACTAACCAGACTCTCTCTCTTCTTCCCTCACTCTATGAAATACAAAGGTGCAAGAAGAATGTGCCTTTAAAATGTTTTTAAAATGGATGGTAGTCATAAGGGAATTCATGCATGACCTAGGTGTTAGGTGAATTATAAAATGGCAGCAGTGCTATAAGCTGCCTTATGTCAAAGCTCAAAAAGAATATGGAAAAAAATTAAGTATTGAAATAACAAATTAAGGTAATGGACTCGGTTCATGCTCTACAATTTTGGAATTAAGTGAGGTTTGGGCGGAACTGGCACTTGCATGAAAGCACTTTTGTAAAATTTGAAGCACAGGCATCAATGCATGCATTTTGTGTGACTGTTCTACAGTGCCACCCAAACCTCAAATTTAGTCACAAGATGCCACAGTATGAATAGCATCAATGATTAGGAGTCTTTTATCAGAACATTTCTTTCTTTTTGGTTAACAAATGATTGATGGATACTAAAGACAACTGGAGTCACAGGTTTCAACATTTCAAAACTTATTTTCCAAAACAATTAAAAATTCATTCAAATGAGTCGAGGTCAGTAGGTTTGAGATAGATTTGTGAAATGATTTGAAAAGCCACTGACGTATGTGTTATAACAGGTATAGAATCTACCATGGTTGGAAGGGTTAGGAATCTACCAGGTTTGGAAATTATTATGATAATTATCTGTTGGCAGTGTAATAATAATATAAAAACTGATTATTATAGTGTTAAGATGGAAGTCATCTCAAAGTGATTGACTTATGTTTTATAAGTTACACAGAATCTACCAGGGTTGAAAGGGTTAAGATAGAAGTCATCTCAAAAGCCACTGACTTGTGTTATAACCTATACAGAATCTACCAGGGTTGAAAGGGTTAAGATGGAAGCCATCTCAAAAGCCACTGACTTATGTGTTATAACCTATACAGAATCTACCAGGGTTGAAAGGGTTAAGATAGAAATCATCTCAAAAGCCACTGACTTTAACCTATACAGAATCTATCAGGGTTTTAAGGGTTAAGATGGAAGCCTTCTCAAAAACCACTGACTTTAAGTGTTATAACCTATCAGATTCTACCATGGTTGAAAGAGATAAGATCAGAAATTATATCCATCTAGATATTTGATTAGCATGAAAGTATTCAATTGAACCCAGGGCAGCTTTTGAGGACTAAGAGCAAGCACAGGATATGTTAGCGGTGCATTTTAAAAGGCACTTATACATCTTCATCATGAGGTGTTAAAAGTTTCAGAAAGTCAGCCGCGTTGTGTCTTGATGAGGCCAAGTGGCAAGACATGTCTTGTGTATCCTCCAGGGAGTATCACCTTAAGATGTGTGTTGGTGTCTTGATGATGTATGGAGAAAGATGAGATGTTTCTATAGATATTGTAGAATTAGACAACATTTTCTGGTACACGCAAATCTACAAAGTGTTGTGTTAGCTATTGTGTCAGCCTAAAAGTTTGTTTGCTCATAAAAGGAGGAAAAATATTAGGGTTGGTCGGTCTGATTTTTTTTGTCGTCGCAATGAATTGCAGAAAGGCCATATAGTAAGTCAGCCCGGACCAGTTTTTGGGCCCACGGGTTAGGTGGAGAGTAGAAAAATTTCCTTGCTACCACATTGTTAGGTACATAGTGGGGATCATCGCCTGTGTGGATGTAAAATCAGAGGTGGTGCAATTTTTTTTTATGGGCCAAAAAAGGTCAAAATTGACCCAAATAGAGGTCCAAATCGTAGAATTGTGATGTATTTATTCCAACTTCATATTAAAATGTAATAGTAATTTATTTTTTCCCCACCTATAGCCATGGATTTTCAAGAATAATTTGAATGTTTGGAAGCTGGGGTCAATTGACCCTCAGAAAGGGGCCAAAAGGGTAAAATTGGCCCAAATGAGGTACAAATCATAAAATGGTGATGGCTTTATTCCCACTTAAACTAGTATTTCATTTTCTGGGGGTGAGGATAAGGTGAAGAATGAGATGGGAAAGGTGATGATAGGGAGGTTGAGCAGGAGGGGATTAAGGGTGGGTAACTTTGAGGAGGGGGATGGTGGTGGAAGGGGAAGTGGATTGGGGAGCCGAATGTGGAGTCCCGGTATTTTGTCTCCTCCTCATTCAAGGAGAATTGGAATGTTGGAATCTCTGGTCAAATTTGACCCCCGAACGGGTTTAAAAAAGGCTTAAAATTGACCCAAAAATGTTAAAAATCCTAGATGGTGATGTTTTATTCCAACTTTTTAATTAATGCATTGAGTATTTCAGTTTCTCACTTTCTAGCAGTAGATGCAGAACAAAATTGAATGTTGGAATCTGGAATCAAAAATTGACCCAGCAAAGGAACAAAGGTCAAAATTGACCCCAAATAATGAGTCATAAAAGTTAAAAAAATGGCAACATAACATAACATAACATATTTTATTTATCCACAATCATAGAAAAAAAGAAAAAAAAAAAAAGAAAAAACCTAAAAAATTAAAAAAAAAAAAAAACATCGGTCTAAACATATTACATACAATATTATATATACAAATTTCAAATTTTTGTATACAGAAAATAATGAAGTGGAAGAGTACTGGAAAGTAAGCCGAAAAAAGGCCTGTCAAGTCCCCAGACTCTGTTCTATTAATTTTTAGTTAGAAATGAGTGACCTTTTATAATTATTTACACGAATGAGTATTTTTTAGTTTTTACATTTTGATGAAATTTTATTTCCATTGTTTAACCCCAATGTCCGAATATAGATTTACCACTAAAGCCAAGTTTAATATTAGGTACGTGAAAAGTCTTTTGCATGTCTTGTAGAATAGTGTGATTTTTAGCATTTGTTTACAAACATGTTGTCAATGTGAGTGGCAACTGGGTTGTTGCTTTAATTTGTACATGAATGTTCCAATATATGTTTTAACACAATCCATTATTTTTAGTTGGCAGGGAATCATGCATTTGAAAACTTCGAACATGGAACCTCATTCTTTATATATTGGTAGTTGATTAAATAAACTAAATTTTGAAATTTTGGTGCCAGATACACCCAAGAGCAATATAAGTCGTCCAATTTAATAGTTTCATCTTGATTGAATCGCCTGACTCAATACCCATCTGTTAAATATCGTGCCTGTATCATTTCAACTATTTTTGATGAGGGATGAGGGCTAAAACGTGATTTATAAAGTCTCCTAGAATAGTGTAAACTAATAAATTACGCACTTTTTCACGTCATAATATCTAGTTAAATATTTTAAGTCCTACAAATTCACAGAGATAATGAGACAAATAGTACCGTTCTATACAGGCACCAATATTATATTCTGAAAACTTTCTGTAAAATCTGTGGATCCGGGGACGAGGCTATTAAGCGAGTGGATCTTTAATAACTTTGACTCCAAAATTGGCCCTAGAAAGGGCCAAAAGAGGGTTCAAAATAGACCACAAAGATTGTGAATTAAAAAGCTATAAAATTGGCAATTATACGGGGAAGTTAATGTTTTGAGAAACACCTGGAATAGACAACTGTTTGCATTTTTTTGTCTGCTGGCAACCACATATAATAGATTTGCAGGAGACTAAAGGATTGCCATGACAATACATCACTTTCGACTTTTGCCAAGTCCGTGGCATACTCTCGCAAAACGTCTTTATCATGCTTTGCTGCTCCCACTTCAAATAGAGCTGTATCTCTTTCTGCCTAGCCATATCAGAGTTTAATGATTGCTACCTCTACTTGACTGGAAGACTTCACAGAAAAAGGTCTGATATAATCTGGAACTCCTGCAATGCCCCCGAACTGTGCTCTCTCTGTGCTTATGATTGTGGAAAATAGGTGGCATTTCACCATAGAGCCTGTGTTCCGGTAGATGTTTTTTCTCAGGAGATTTTTAACGTCGCCTGAGTTTGCCTGGTAGAGTGCCATTTTTAAAGGTCCTGTAGCTCCCCCTTCCATTTCCAATGTTTCGCCCATACGTACGATTGATTTCCACACAGACCTGTAGAAGGCAACTTAGTTCTCTGGAGACAAACAGACTTTCAATATTATAAACTTAACCAAATAGTAAAACAGTTGTGATATGTTCAGGGCGAATAAACAAAGATCAGATTTACCAACATTTTAGCTATCTTTTATTCTGAAGACGAAGACCACCTGTTTCTTCCACACAGGATACAATTATCAGGAAAAAGAATGATTGTGGTTGTATTGGGGTTAAATTCCGGGGGGGGGGGGGGGGGGGTGGGTGAGGGGCACTCCCATCTTGGAAGTGATACGTATGTCAGGCTGTTAAGACCCCCTTTTTTCAGCACTGTGTGCCACCAAAGACCTCATATTTTTTAAAAACCTCACGCACAAAGACGCCTTGTTTTGAAATTGTTACCAACTGTCAAGCCAAAGACACCTATTTTTAAGGAAAAATGTAAATTCCACCCATGACCCCATTATTTTGAAATTTTGCAATTTGTCACTCGAAAACCCCTCTTTTTGGGGACATTTGGCTGTCTCTCCCCCAAATACTCTATTTTTTCAGTCCTCTTCACCGAATGCCCCGGGTTTGGGAAGCGCGACCTTACACCCATATCCTTTCATATGTGAGTGCCCCCCCCCCCCCCCCGTTAAATTTTTGACCAATTTTGTGTTGGATCATTTTGATCCCTTTTCAAAGTCTTTTCATTGCGAATGTCAGTGAATGGAACACTAATAAGAGAAATTTTCAAAGGGGGCTTAACAAATTACAAAGGGGGCAAATTTGGCAAAGGTGGACTTTTAAAAATATTTCCCTTTTTCAGGAGGTGTCGGGAGTGGATGGAACGCAAACAAACCCCACACAAGCCCTATTTTTTTTCACTCGCAAAAATCTATTTTGGCCTTTTTAAGCTCTTAAGGGTTAAGGGGCTTTTTGGATGGGAGCGGTCACCCCACCCTTCCTCCCCTTGTTACAAGCCTGATATTGTGCATTATGACCATTTTAACAGAGCCGACTGCAGATGTGTAAACCGTACCCTTGCATTGATTGATTAATAGAATTTAACCAAATTGGTTGTAATTTGACCAGTTATTATCCAAATTTTTCAATTTTGGATGTCATTTTTTTTTTTTGTTCTACTAATAAAAGTGAATTAGTTTTTAACTGGCATTGATTATTTGAAATTGCTGCCTTAATACTGAAACATATACATACCAATACCATTTTCCTTGTTTTTACCCTTTTAAGTAATTTTTTTTTACCCTTATTGACCATTTTCTGGGGCATTTGTAACCCCAGATTCGCGACATTCAAAATCTTCAATTCAGCTATATAGTGGGGCAATGAACAACATTACATTTTAAATTAAGATGAATAAATTCGTCACAGTCTATATTTTTATACCATATTGGGGTCATTTGACTCCTTTTTGGCCCTTTCTGGTGTCAAAATAACCCCAGATTTTCAACATTCAAATTCCCCCCCCCCCTTTTAATGTCATCTATAAGTGGGGAACTTAAATACTTTACATTAATATGAAGTTGAACACCATTTATGATTTTTTTAACTTATTTAGTCAATTTTGACCCATTTTTGTTCTTTCTGGGGCCAAATTTAACCCCAGATTACAACATTCAAATAACTGAATATTAAGTGAGGGAATTACATTTCAATATGAAGTCTTGCATCATTAATTTACCATTCTATGCTTTTTAACCCAATTGGGTCAATTTGGACCTTTTTTGGCTCATAAAAAGAATATGCACCACTTTCTGATTTCTACATCCACCCGGATGATGATCCACACATATGTCCCTAGCACTGTTTACCATGGCAATTTTTTCTACTCGACCACCTACCCTAACTGGAAAACTAGAGCCCTTTTTCAAAGTGGCTTGACGTACTAATAGGATTACTCTGGTCTTATGTCTGTGGTGTCTTGTATCTGTGTGTGTGTCTGTGGTCAAATGTTAAACCCTTACTATATTGCATGCGCGTATGAGTTCCATACGGGCTACGATGATGTAAGCTGGTGGAAAGGAGGGGGCGGTTGGGGTGACGTTTGTGACCTTTCTGTGACCGTTGGTGACCTCATGTGACCTTTGCATGTCAAATTTTAACCCTTTCCCGCAAGGCTTGTGTGCAATTTACCTGTAGTTCTGTAAGCTATAATTCTGTAACTGGTGGAAGGAAGCGGGTTAAAGAGTTCCTCAACCTGATTAGATGTTGGGTATATGTTTCGGGCAAATTACTATGCAAATGAGCTAATTACTATCAGAAATCAGCGTAATTGCTATATGTGTGAAATGGTACATGGGATATGTAAAATTTCATCACTTCACGAAAGCCCATTATGGTGCACATCTTCTTTGCCATTTGAAAGTTTCTTGTACATGCGCTTAGTTATGCAAATGACTAATTAAATATGCATAATTGCTGTTCGCTAAACCGGTACATCGGATGCAATTCCTTTGCTATATGAAAAACTACTATACCATACTTTTTTTTTTTTTTTTTTTTTTAATATTGTTATGTTGTTTTTTGGTTTGGGGAAGGGTGTGTGTTGGGGGCCCCGGGTGGGGGCTAGTGGTGGGGTGCATTGGGGAGGTGGCAGGGTGAGGGTTGGTCGGGAGGGGTCGGGTGATGTGCGGTGGGTTGGGTCGGTTGATGTGCTTTGGGTGGGGTGGGGTGGTGTGCGTCGATGGGGTGCATCGGGGAAGGGTGGGGGTGCGAGGGCGGGGTGGGGTGACCTTTGTTACAACAGTCATTTGACCTTTGTGACTGCATGTGACCCTTGGTACCTCATGTGACCTTGGTGACCTCATGTGACGTGACGTTGGCCCATTCACAAATAGGTTGATCCGGGGAGGGGGGGTCCGTGTGGGTGCTACAGGAGGGTGTGGGGGTGTGTCCATGGAGGAGGCAGGGTGGGTTCATTGGTGACAGGGTGGGGGACCTTGGTGACCTCATGTGACCTGTACCCGGTGTGCTTGGTGACCCCGTGTGACCTTGGTGACCCCGTTTGACCTTTGTGACCCCCTGTGACCTTTGTGACCCCATGTGACCTTTGTGACCAATGTGACCTGGTGACCCATGTGAACCGTTGGTGACCCCATGTGACTCGGTGACCTCTGTTGACCCACGTGCCTCGGGACCCATGTGACCTCGGTGACCCCATGTGACCTCGGTGACCCCATGTTCCTTTGTGACCCTGTGACCTTTGTGACCCCACGGGACCTTTGTGACCCCACATCCCCTTTGTGACCCTGTCACATTGTGACCTCATGTCACCCTTGGGTGACCTCATGTCACCTTGGTGACCTCATGTCCCTTTGGTGACCTCAATGTCACCTTTGACCCATTCACAAACCCGTGTGACCTTGTGACCCGTGTGCCTTTGTGACCCCATGTGACCTCATGGGACCTTGGTGACCCATGTGACCTTGGTGACCATGTACCTTGGTGACCCCTGTGACGTCGGTGACCTCGGTGACCCACATGACCTCGGTGACCACCATGGTGACCTTCGGGACCCCATGTGACCTCGGTGACCCATGTGACCTTTGTGACCCCATGTGACCTTTGTTACCCCACGTGACCTTTGTGTACCCCCACATCACCTTTGTGACCCCATGTGACCTCTGTGAACCCATTAACCTTGGTGACCTCATTTCACCTTGGGGACCTCATGTCACCTTTGACCCCATCACAACCCTCCCGTGTGAACCTTGGTGACCCCATGGAACCTTTTGAACCCCTTTGACCTTTGTTACCCATGTGACCTGGTGACCCATGTGACCTTGTGACCCCATGTGACTTCGGTGACCCACGTGACCTCGGTGGCCCCATTTGACCTTTCATGACCCCCATGTGGACCTCGGTGACCCCATGTGACCTCGGTGCGACCCATGTGACCTTTGTGACCCCATGTGACCCATCGGTACCCCATTGAACCTTTGTGAAACCCCATGTGACCTTGTGACCCCACGTGACCTTTGTGCCTCCCCACATCACCTTTGTGACTTCATGTAACCTTGGTGACCGCATGTCACCTTGGTGACCGCATGTCCACCTTGGTGACCTCATGTCACCTTTGACCCCATTTCCACAACCCCGGTTCCCTTGGTGACCCCGTGTGACCTTTGTGACCCCATGTGACCTTTGTGACCCTGTGACCTTGGTGACCCATGTGACCTTGGTGGACGCCCATGTGACTTCGGTGACCTCGTGTGACTTCGGTGACCTCGGTGACCCCATGTGACGCTCGATGACCCCATGTGACCTCGGTGACCCATGTGACCTCGGTTACCCTGTGACCTTTGTGAACCCCATGTTACTTTGTGAACCCAACGGACCTTTGTGACCACCACTTGACCTTTGTGACCCCACGTCACCTTTGTGACCCATTTCCACCTTGGTGACCTCTGTCACCTTTGACCCCATTCAAACCGCGACGGCAGACTACACTAGGGTCACGACCGCGACTTATTTTTTTTAAAGTGAACTCACGCCGCATTTTTTTTTTACTCTAAAAGGAATACACATGCTATACAGGCAAAAGATCTTTGTGATTTGACTGTTTAGTGGTTTTGTTGTCGTGTTTTAATTTTTTTCATCTGTGTTGGTAAGCAGTGTATATCAATGTACAAAAGATTATGTATGGAAGTTTGGTAAGCAGTGTATAGCAATTGTGAAAAGAATGTATTGAAGTTTGACATACACCAAGAGGAGACATAGTTATTTTCCCACAATGCTTTCTTCAGCACAACTTTTTACACTGTTGTTGGGCATGAGTTTAAGTGACACATAGTACCGAAATACAGAACTCGTCCCAATCTTGCAATTTTAAGTACTTTTGGCACTATAAATGGTAGATTTTCGTAAGAAGTCCGCATTGATGCAAATGCGGTATTGCCATTCTTCCGTCAATCGCTACTGCACAATGTAATACAGCGCCTGACAGAATCAATTGTAATATCTCATTTGGCACCCATGGGACTTCTATAGAAATGTATTGTGAGAAATGCATGTTGGAAGAACACTAAACCTCCTACATATCACCAAATGACATAAAAAAAATAGTTTTGTTTTGACCGTAACGGAGAAAAAATCTCAGGTCGGTCGGACATACCCATAGGGCAGAAAAAAATGTTTGGTTTGGTGTACGGGGAGAAAAATATCAGGGTTGGTCTGGTCAGGTCGTGTCATTTTTTTTTTATCTTTTTTTTTTTTAGATCTCAATGTTTACTCTAAAATGACATACCAGATGCTACCCTTTAAGCTTTTTTCATGACATAGCAAAGATCTTTTATTTACTTGTTTTTTTTTCGTCTTTGTGTTGGTAAAAAAATTTTTTTTTTACATTGTGATGAACTATTGGTCGGTCGGCAGAATATTTTTTTATTTTGTTGCTAACTGGCATAAATTTTTTGAGTACAGGTTTTTTAGGGTCGCGGGGTTACGCCAAACAACAATTTTTTATGCCTATGGGGGATATAACCTTAAGTCAATATCAATTAAAACAACTCTCAAATGTTTTCCTCTTGTTTCTTTGCCATCTACTTAAAGATGAAACATCTGCCATGCATTGATCCTGTTATCATACTCTTTTCTTTGTTCTCAGGTGGTGATAGTTTGTACATTGATCAGTTCAGTGGTTTCTTGCTGGTCTTAGTCATCCTTACGGACCCTGTATTACTCTTTTCTTTATTCTCAGTGTGATGTTTTGTACCATTGAGCATTTAATAGGCTACCGGCTGGTCTTAGCATCCTTACTGACCCTGTCCATTACCTTTTCTTTGTTCTCAGGTGGTGATATTTTGTACATTGATTCATTTCAATGGTTACCAGCTGGTCTTAGCATCCGTACGACCTTGTTTATTACTCTTTTCTTTGTTCTCAGGTGTTGATAGCTTGTAACATTGATCAATGTTATTCTGGCTGGTCTTAGCATCCTTACTGACCCTGTTATTACTCTTCTTTTCTCAGGTGGTGATATTTTGTACTTGACAATTTATCTGGCGGTCTTAGCATCTTACGGATCCTGTTTATTACTCTTTTCTTTATTCTCAGGTGGTGATAGCTTGTACATTGATCATGGTTATCTGGCTGGTCTTAGCATCCTTACTGAACCCTGTATTACTCTTCTTTTATTCTCAGGGTGATAGTTTGTACATTGATCAATGGTTATCTGGCTGGTCTTAGCATCCTTACTGATCCTGTTATTACTCTTTTCTTTATTCTCAGGTGGTGATAGGTTGTACATTGATCATTCAGTGGTTATCTGGCTGGTTTCCATCCTTACTGACCCTGTCATTACTCTTTTCTTTATTCTCAGGTGGTGATAGCTTGTACATTGATCATTTCAATGTTATCTGGCTTGTCTTAGCATCCTTACTGACCCGTAAGTACTCGTTCTCGTTATTCTCATGTGGTGATAGTTTTTTTACATTGATCATTTCAATGTATCGGCTGGTCTTAGCATCCTTGTAGGGAAAAATTGAAGAAGTCATGAAGTCATCACATGTATGTATGGATGCAAGGAAGGTCTCTCTTTCCAAGTTGGAGATCTCCCAGTCAAGGTTGCCCATTCAATCCCTCTGCACTGACTCAGCGCTTGAGTAAGATGTATGAGTGGACAGGCCAGGTTTGATAGCGTATGTTGCTGACTGCAAAACAACTTGGGTTTGGAAGTGGTTGCAGTTCTAAAACATCAAAGATCTGTAACATGCTCTTGTGTCACTGAAAACAGCGGCCAATCCTACTTGAATCAATCATGTGGCCCACTGTAACATCAATAACATTCCATTGGCATTGTGGTCCCTGGTCGAACGGACGATGGCGGCCAAGCCCAATTCAACATAGCAACTCACCAAATATCAAAAAAATTACGTATACGAGTGCAAACCACAAACCAATTTTGGGGTGCTTTGATGTGTGTTGGTCATGGTAGTTTTCATACCCACATACGACCTTGTCCTTGTCCGTTGTTTCATACAAACAATTCTGAACTAACCCTTACAGTGTAGGTGAATTTCTTCACTCCAACGGTTTTGGAATGAGAAAATCTTCCTGACAACATATAAAAAATTCAGAATTTTTTCGACCAATGCGATGTCAAAAGGGAGATTTCTGGCCGCCTCTCCCTGGCTGGTCGTTATTCCTCAAAGGCCAATGACCACCAGAATATAAAGTTCAAAGAAGGAGTTGCAAGAATCCCAGGTCTAATTCTCCTGTTTAAACCCCAGCTAAATGTTTATTAAACCAACTGAGTAAACTTGTTTCAATGGTATTAGAAGTGGTTTTCATTGCACTTAAGGTTTTAAAGCTTCAGCTTGGTTTTTTGTTAAGACACTAGTGAGCCAACCAAAAAAAGTCAAAATAATTTAATTTGCAGGAATATCTTAAAATAAGGATTAGTCTGTAAATTGCATAAAAAGAAAGAAAACAGTCATGTTCAAAGATCTTTTTGCTCCCAATAAATCCTCTCACGCAGTAATTTGCTGATTGTGTGGTGTATCTGGCCACCCCGCGTTTGACGGGTACAAAACCGGATTTAAACTTTGGTTTTACTACTACTACTACATGAGAGTAGGTCCATATGGACAATAATTACTGAAATATCCAGTTTAGGCCTATTAGGTTGCTTTTGGTGAACATTATCATTTGTAGGGTGGTTAGGAATGTGGCCTACTTTAAAACAGCAAAGCTCTGATTTGTTGATGATTTTTCCAATTTTGTGAGTTAACAGATCACTCTGATAATGCCTTTAAGCAGATTTTGTGTAAAAATGGCAGTTAGCCTACTCTAAAGATAAAATTTGTTAGGTGGTGCTGTAAGACCATACTCTGCAAGAGACTAACTTCAAATAAACCTTACCAATTGACCATGTTCTTCTTAACTCATGTTACACATCTGGGTATCAGCACTCTATTTTGTGCTAAAAGTAAACTTTTCTATGTTAAAATCTGGGCCATAACATTGAGGATTACATTATGATGTAAGGTAAAACATGACCACCAGTATTTGACATCAAAATCCACCCTGAATTCCATTGAACCCCTACCACCTTCTAATCATCCGTGGTGAAATTAAGCAGACTGGTGTGTGTAGCAATAAATCACTGACATACACCATGTGGAGATTTCATTTTGGAATAGAAATGATGTGGATCAATTGAGGCATGGCCCCGTGTGACTGCTCCGGTAAACCCATCCTGTTGTGGCACTTATTACCATTCTGTATATTGTTTATAGGGAATGTTACCATCGGCAGCAGCAAAATAGGACTTGTCAGATAGATAAATGTCATGTAAACAATATCTTCATGATACATCGCAACTTGATTGAATCTTCAAAAGAAGAGCTAAAAAAAATTCATTGTATATGGTGAAAGTATTTTTCTATATTTATTTAGAAAAAGCCATCAAAATATAGGGTTGGGATTTTTCTGTTTTTATTTAAAATTACGATATATGCATACAAATTATTCATTTACACTCCCGGTAAGGTATTATGAGTTAATTTTTTCACCAGCGATTATTAAACATTTTTGTTTTTTTTTTTCAGATTCATCTCGCTTTGATACATCAGTGTTAATCCACAAGCACTATCACCAATTCCTTGGTTGATTTACAGGTTTTGATATCATAAATCCAAATCAGAAATGTGTATTAAAGATAAAGCCTGCCATTACTACAGATCTATAAGGTGTATTTTGATTGGTTATTCAGAGAGATACACCAATTATTCATGTCATGAGCCCGTCAGAGAGATTAAGATAGGTTTAAGACTTCCAAGGTTTAAGTTTTCCCACTGTTCCAAACGCAACTCACGTGGGCAGCCATTTACAATTGGATACAAGTTACCATGGGTAGACGTCATATCGAATCGATACATCAAAGCGTTTCTGATGCGCTCATATCTTCCAACTTTTTGCTCCGTCGAGCACGCGGCGTAATTGCAGAATCGTGAAACTACCCCCCTTCTGCAGTTGAATCCCTAAGTGATTTCTTTGGTTCAAAATTTATAACATAGTAAATGTAAATTGAACAAAATATGAGGAAAAATGAATATATAGATTCGTTAAAAATATATGAAAGAACACATTTAATGCCATTAATACCCAATTCTTTCTTCCAATACAATTGGTTTGCACTGTTGTCACATGACTTTCTAGTGACAAAAAGAACCTAAATGAAAGTACCTCTTCCATCTTGCTAGTTTTTTCAAATCAACGAATTTTATTAAAATATATTGAAGCCATATGATATATTATATTAGTTTGGCCTGTTACTTTAGTCAGGTAGTTTTTCAGAGGAATATAAGGTTCAATGGAATGAACAAATATATTGTTACCTTCATTTTGACAATCTTCACCCATTATAGAAGACATATTAATATAAGTGACAAGAATTATATTCATCTGTATATATTTTATCAGAGGTTATTAAAAAAGGATTGCATTACTTCTGTATTCGTGAGGTGAACTTGCAAACTGGAAGAAAATTACCTCTTAAAAATTGTGGTTTTAGATGTCAAAACTGTTCTGAGACACAGGTATATGAATGTGCTAACATTAGGAAAAGAATAAGTCTTTCTTCATCTTCTCGTGTGGTCCATTTTGATTTTAGAAAACAAGCATCTTTTTAATTATCAGCTGCTTCCCTTTCAAACAAATATATTCGTCCATATCCAAATTATTATGAGATGTATGATTGAGAGATATATTCAGAATAAGTCATGTAAAAGTGCAATCAAACTTATTTCAATGCTAACCTATTTTCACTTACACAGGGCGACTTGGTCGGAGGCAAGCTTTCCAAAGTGGTTCAAAAGTTGGTTTACGTCAACTCGCTGACATTCCCTACACCAGGCCAGAGACCGTCGCCATCACAACACCAGCCATGTAAGTGATAATTAGATGACACTAAACATACTTGTCATTGAAAATGATAACAAGGTTCTTAGTACAAATAGCTTTGCCAATTGTCCAGAACTTCCCGTCAAGAAACTACTTATGCCAAGGTCTTTGGTCAACTGGCTTTTGAATGGGTCTTTAGTAGCACAGTTACATAGAACCATTGGAAGAGCCACATGACTCAAGGCAGATAAAATTAAAAGTCATCCTAATACATGGTGAGTCAAAAAGAATAGGACCGGGATTGATTTATTTTTTTTTTAAAAAACCAATTGAGCTCGATAAAAAGTTTTACGTATCGAACAAGCATGTTCTTCCCTACCGCTCATTTAGAAAAAAAGAACCACCGAATTCATCATTCCTAACCATTGTTATGCCCTGTTTTGCTGAAAGCACCCCATTTATCCAGCTGTCCACGGAATGCTGAATGCTTTGAATATTTGCGAGTGGCGGAAATTATGGGGTCATTGAAATGTAAACTCTAATGGTACCTGGCAGTCCTTTGTCTTCCTGAGGCTTCATGTTGTCGTGTCCTGATGGTTCCAGTGTCATTAATTTCCTGACCATTGCTAAAAATAACCTGTTTGCAAGGTAATGATGGTTTGCTTGCGGGAACGCAAAAGGGCAAAGTGTCTCTGAACCTCAATGGGAGAATGGGTCGCAAGTTCGTAAGTTTCAACAATAAATGTTTGTTGTACATCTGGAATATGGAGGACCATGATACCTAATACTTTCCACCAAGATGGCCATGTTAGTTTTTAAATACTTTTCAGATTTGTTATGTTAATGCATTTATTGATTTTGTGCAGACCAATGCTAATCTGGTACTCTCATTTACATTTCAATGACCCCGTCATTTCCAGTTACTACAATCTTCAAAGCATTTAGCATTCCGTGGACAGTTTGGATAAATGGGTTCTTCGGGTAGAACAGGCATTAGGTTAGGAAATTAATGAATTTCGGTGATTCTTTTTTTCTAATGAAGCGGAAAGAACATGCCTTGTTTCGAATATGTAAAACTTTTCATCAAGCTCAATCATGCGGTCCTATTTCTTTTGACTCTCACTTTCAGATGGCAGCACACAGATGTTACACATGGCATCTATTGCACTTCCAGACCTTTTGCACTTAACCTGACAATATCTGCCGTCCGTCATTCTGGGGCCCCATAGGGTATGAGTGGTGTGGCTGTAGTTCCGATGATATTATACAACTCACATTCTCATCTCTTGGGAGAGATGTTGTGGACCTTTAGTTGCATAGGAGCTTTATGACAATGTTTACTGCTGGGTATCATATCCCTCGCAGCCACAGGAGTTTCAATTTCTGAGTAGTTTTTGTTGTTTGAGATATTGAACTTTGTTAAGATGTAGGAATATTTTGAATCTGTTAACACTTAGTGCTAAGTGTTTTCATTCACGTTGGTGCTAAGGGGGGGGGTTCCATGGAAACCCCCCCCCCAAGGGAAAACCCTTTCCCGATAGAATTTTAAAATGAAAAACTCATACCACCTTTGAGGGGGGCATAAGACAAGGGCCAAAGGTGCAATCCTAAATGAGTTACGGTTTATCGTCTGGAATTTCGGGGCAAATCATTGTTTTCGAAAATCGGAAAAAAATCGCTCCGAAAAAGTAACATGAATGTTTTCGCTACCCTGCTTCCACACAGCATATACCATTGCAAATCATTTTGATGTTATATCTGGCTCTGAGAAGGACCAATTTACATATATTAACAACAAACATTACCATTGTTGGACATTTCTTGTTTTTTTGTGGGTGCAGACTTTATGTGACATAGGTTTGTTAGCAATGCGCGCGCAGGCGCGATGTATGGGACATCGCTTTTTTCAAGCACATAAAGGGACATATTTTTCTGATTAGGTAATTTGTTTTTCCTGCATATGAACATAACATAAGCAGAAAAATATTTCTAGCAACAGGGTTTGCTAATTTTATTATTTTTAAAATCACACTCCCATTAGTGCATAGGGGGGTTCCTAGGGACCAAGGATAATTATCTCAGTAAACGGGCTAGACAATTTTTAGTAATTTTTTTTATGGAAAGGGAAGCGCATCAATAAGTTACACAATTACAAAAAATTAGAGTTCGGAAAATGTATTTTTCCGGACTGAGAAATCGCCGAAAACCAAATCTTGGGTACGATGGAAACCCCCCCTCTAGGCACTTAAGGGTTAAAGGTGCATTGTTCCCCAATTTTATGTGTATTGTGTTCCACTCTACTTGACTTATGAGGGCCTGGCACTTGTACATACATCCCATCAAGTTTACCGTGGGAAACAAAAATTGCGGTTTTGATGGTAGACGCCATAACGCATTGTTGCAAAGGCCCTATTCAATACTGTGCTAATATTGATGGTTAACCACCTAAATGGCAGTTTTGTTTATATCCTTGGGAATGAAATGGATTTGAGGACTTAAAGTTCAAGACGAGAATGAGAACAATACGGCCTTTTCATCTTATTCCAAATTGATACTTCTTTCGGGTAAATCAGGGAGTCCCAAAGGACGATCGGAACACCCACCTTTCAAGTAATGTTACAACTCTTTAAGCTATACAAATTTAAAAACCAAAATTCAATTTGCCCAGTCATTATATAATATTGATGGCCGAGTTGATAACTGAAAATATCGCCAGGCCTAGATCAAATATCGGGCGAGTCGAAGACGAGCCTGATATTTTCTTGGCGAGGGCGATAGTGTTCTGTTATCAGCCGAAACAAAACCCATCCCATATTATTAGTATTATGCAAGAAGAAGCTGACTTGACAAAAATGGTTTTAAATTGGCTCAAAAACTAATAACCAAAAAGAGGATTTTCTTGATAATGCATAACCGCATGCCCATCTTTTTTCGTATTGTGCAGTGTTGGGCGGTACGCGGTAATCGCACTGCGGTATTGCACCACAGATGCATATATCAAGGACTAGTTACATTTGCTGAAATTCCCACGTTCCTAGCATACTCGGTACTAAGGAGGTAATTACTAAATTGTATTTAATATTTGGTGATATGCTCCCATGTGAGTGAGAAAAACCTGAAAAAATCGGACCATGAGGGGTAGGCCTCCTGTGGCCTGATTTGAGGGTTTGTGCACATTATGGATCGGAATTATTACTTACATTCTGCCTAAATCCAATTTCTATTGCAGATGCGATGGGCGTGGCCGTACCCATACAAGAAGTGAATCTACATAATGGTCCTGCAACCTCCAGAGCAACCTACCATCTCAGGTCCTCAGCACATTGCACGCACTGTGGATAACCTTCAAGCCGGTATACTGCCGTTCCACCGGAGTTTAACGTGGTCAGCCTCATGTTCTCAGGAGATGAAGAGGAAGAAGATGCCTTCCTTAAAGGTACACGATTGGGGATAAACAAAGTTATTAAGATGGAAAGGACGAAGATGCTTCCTGAAAAGGTGAATAAGGATTGGGGCTACAAACAAAAGTTATTAAGATCGGAAGAGGAAGGGAAGATGCCTTCCTTAAAGGAACAAGATTGGGGCTAAACAAAGTTATTAAGATGGACACAATCTCTGATTGGCTAATTGCATTACATGCCCCTAAAGTTATTTTATTTTGTCTTATTTAGACTGGGTAGATCATTCAGTGTTTAGGCACTGCTTTTCCCAATGATGCCCAGGATCCAGGACGAAATTGGGACAGACAGGGGTTTCACCTACCTTATCGAAATGGCTGCAATTACATATACAGGCATGATTCGCCAGTATATGGTACGGACGCTTAACGCCTTCGAAAGACGGGGTATTCTTGTGGTTCATTGCCCAAGTCCAAATGACCAAGTCCAATGAAACCATGGGGAGAGCTGAATTCCAGTTTTAAATCAATAGTTTTAAAATTAAATCTAGGAAATTAGTACCCAATTAAATCCAGCCGGGGCTCAAACCGGGGGCCTTATGCAACCAAAGGCGAATACCTTACCCAGTCTCCCACCTCTCCAATATTACATCTTATGCAACCAATCAAATGTCTGGTGTGCACTTGGGTTGAGCATGCATTCTATATAGCAAAGTTTTAGTGCAGTTTGCCATGTGAGTGCAAAAACGGTTTAAGTACAATAGCTGCCATATCAGACATCTGTGTGCTGCCATGTTTTTTTTTTTTTGGATGAATTTTTATTAACACACTCAATTCCAATGAATTGATGGTTATTGCTATCGAGAGCGGCGTGTTTTAATGTGGGCTCTTATTTTCTCTACTGAGGGCGTTTATTGCATTCCTGACAAAAAGCTGCCTAGATGGAGTCAGACACATGGGGAATCTCGTGTTGGACTTGTTTTTTAATTTCAGATGATGGTAGTTCAGTTTGTGTCACTTTTTATCGTTTTGTCAAGTTTTGGACATCATTTGATGCCGCGTTTGTCGTCTTTCTGACTTGAATGCTATTGGTTGAGGTCGACCTAGTAACCGGTTCTGTGGGGTCTCAGGGCGAAAATGAAATGGTCACATGTTACCATATTCTACCAAGGGCTTACCAGGGGACTGAGGTCAAACCACAATGTGAGAGTTTTCATTTGACTGAGTAGATTTAGTGTAAACAAATTTCAAGTGAGCATTGAAGGTGCCCGACTCATTTATAGATAGAGATGACCACAAAAGAAGTTGTTTACTTGAGATCAGACTTGATTGAGTTATGTTAATAAACTCGGGGTATTTTGCGAACAAAAAACCAAGTCTCAAAGAATAATCAGCATAAGTACGTAGAGAGACCAAATTTGCTACTTTAGAACTGCCCCAAAAATATCAAAATACGTATCCTTAGCAAATTTGGTATAGTGGTATCGTCCTTGTTGAAGGCCAGCCTTTTTTCCTTATGGCATTTAGTTACACTGACTCTGCATAATGTTTACGGTATAGGATGCGATGAAAAGTTGGGTTGTGGTTTCGACGGCAAAGTGTAGGATTTTTAGTTTTGTATATTGGTTATATTTTGGAGGTGTTTGAGAAAATATTCTGGTGTACGCTGAGAAACCTTATCTGGTTGTCATTATTAAGTTCTGGTTGGCTATTTCGAATGAAGGATCATTGCGGGGCTGTTCCTCTAAACGAGGTTCCAACGGTTGGACCGTTTAAGGCACATTGGAACTGTTGAAAGCATGCAGTTCTGAAATTTTAAGTGGTCCTTGAAAGTTGAGGACACCTTTAATATATCATTTTCTAGATAATATGATAAACAAAAGAGGGTATTCACTTGCGACAGCAGTGGGACATACTCGGAATATTTTTAATAACCCTTACACTTTTACGATAATATATATATTGACGAGTTGAGACGACAAACACGCTTGCATACTTTTGACGGGTTTTCGATATTACTTTTGTGTCGCCGGTGCTCCACTAAATGTTGGCCTAAACATTCGACTTTTACCTTGTAATATCCCGCGTTCGTTGAAAAGCGGAAAATATTGAAATAAGTGGCGGTAAGCATAACAATACTTAGTGGAAATCTTTGGAAAACATCTGCCAGACAGTCCTTTACATTTGACTAGGAATTTCTTCAGTTCCCCCAAAAATTCCTTAATCATTTTGACTAGGAAATCTAAAAATCGTTCACAAGAGTCAGGGAATTTGTCAGTAGTAATCATATATATTTTTGATAGAGGATATTTCCTCTAAGTGGCCTGAAACATACGAAACTTAATAGACATTTTTTTTAAAACCCGACAATTATCTGCTACCCGTATGCCATGACCTCTCCTGATTCCTTCATTATGTGGTTAAACGTCAATGTATTGCTGTAAAAGAGACTCATATACGATGTATCGAGCTTGCTGCAAACAGAGATGTAACAAAAAAAAAAAAAAAAAAAAAAAAAGGCATTGCAGTGGAAAACCTGGAGGGTGAATGTTATGGTACTGCTTGTGTGTTTACATTTGCCGATTACCGTTCAACGTATAGTCAAAAGAGTCACTGACCCAAGTCTCAAATTGAGTACACATAGAGAGTGGCCGCTGATGACCCTGTATGACCTTGACCCCATTTTGTCAATATATAGGCCGATATATCAATCACTTGCTGCAACTAAAATGCTATACAAAACTAAAGGAAAACTGGTCCAGGACTTTACTGGTATGCGCAGAATAACCTATGGTGACCCATGTTGCCCTTTACCTCTAGGGACCCCCCCCCCTTTTATTTGTGACCTTGACCCCATATGGTCAAAATCATATTAAAAAAAAGCGTGCAAAAATGGCTGAGATAGAGTGCCCGAAAGACGCAATACCCCCTAAACCAAAAAGTGCAGTTTTGGTTTCCTGGTCAATGTGTGGAACAACGCAACAATACGTGTGTAATGATTTTAAACAAGAGGTTTCAGGGATGAGCGAGCAAAAGCCTACTTGCAATATTGATTGTGGTCCGCGTGTTCGTGGACGTCCCAGTACACTGTAGTGCCCATTGAAAAAACCAAAAACTGCATTTTTTGTTTTGGGGTTGCGTCTTTCGGGCTTTTCTATATCAGCCATTTTCGCACATTTTTTACATAGCCATGGATAAAATGAAAGAGCAAGACCTATGGACAAATAAACAAGTAGATTTTCGAAAAACTTTCAAAATGGTAGGACTTGACACAATACTGATCGATACATTTTGTGCCAGGTGGTACACAGCCATAACACGGGGCCCCAATTGCGGTGCTTCATTTACAGAGGGATCTATATTACTCGGATCTACAAAAAAGAGTAAAATGGCCAGCTTCACGGTGCTTGAGTAGATTTGGGATCTGGGATATATTCAATGCTTATTTTGGATTAAAACATAACATAGGTAAGTACAAAACAACATTTTATGGTTTAAGATGATATTTGTGATCGAATGCAAGCCGGGGGAACCCGATACGAACGATTTATGGTGCAAGAATTGCATTCCGTGGAAGCGCCAAATTCGGCAGTCGTTAACTTGTTATGGCCATTTACATGACAAAAGTACAGACCGTGTAACCGGATAGGAAATTAAACGGTAACTCCCAGCTCTATTTCTGAAATAGTTTTTCTCCCGGACTTTCGGATGGACCAGACAGCAATATTTCATATTTAATCATTTAACGGCTATAGGCTATGCTGTGTCAAAGTTAAGTGTTAACAAATTAAAACTCAGTGGTGCATAAAGGGAGGGCCTACCAGCCATAATGAACCTGTGTGATTTGCTGAGTGCCTTTTTGAATATTGCTCCATCATTGCAATTAAGCAAAAGTGGAAGTTATAATTATTTTAGTGCCGGTGTGGGATTTGTTCCCACGGACAGTTCCCTAAACGGGGGATGTCAGACGGGCGGAGCCCTGTAAATTTTTTTCGGGAAAGCTTATTTTAAAGAGCACTCTATCTCTGATACAGTTCATATGTTTGTAGATGGCTCCCTTTTCAAAAAGTTATGAGCCTTTTAAAGTTGACTTTTACTTCAAACCTTTTCCTTTCAATTTTTTCTTAAATCTCCTAGGACTGGGTTCTAGACAGTTCCTAAATGGGGCGGTCAGACGGCGAGCCCTGTCACTTTTTGGGAAAAGCTTGATTTTAAAAAGCTCTATCTCATGATGAAGTTCAATAACTATGTAGGTGGCTTCCTTTTCAAGTTACGAAAACCTTTTCAAGGTGACTTTTACTTCCACCCTTCATGCCATTCTTAAAAAAAATCCAAATGGACTAGTTCTGTGACAGTTCTTAAATGTGGAAGCGTTCAATTGATCTTAAGACAGTATACATTGGCGTATCCGTGCTTGACGTATGGAATGAGGTTAAGTATGGTGTAGAATTTCACCTCCAAGTTTTGTGGTACATTTTTTTTTTTTTTGTGAGGGGTATTGGGGTCAAAAGGTCATTCCAGGGCCTTCAGGAGGTCGTTTTCGGGTAGATTGGCCATGCTTGTACGTATGGATGGAGTTTGGTGTGGTGGTAGAGTTTCGCGTACAAGGTTTGGTGGTCACGTTTCGAGGGAGCAATGTTGGATTCAATGGTGATCCAGGGGTCGTTATCGGGAAACTTGGCAGGCTTTGACGTATGGAATGAGTTTTGGTATGTTGGTAGAGTTTACGTACCCACTTTTGTGGTCACGTTTTCGAGGGGTTATTTAGGGGTCAAAAGTCATGTCGGCCATTATTGGGTAACTGGCCGTGCTTCATACCCATGCTTTGACGTCTGGATATGAAGGCACCCTGGGCGCTAATTAGGTCGAAAAACATTCCAGTATGACTCATCTAGGGCTATGCTCAGCTAGTGGGGAATTAGGGGTCATTCAAGGGGTCAAAGGTTCAATGGGTAAACATTGGTGTGGATGTATGGACATGAAACTTCGGAGGGTGGGGTTGATTGTTGAGGCCACAAATCTTAAGGGTCACAACGAGGTCATCAGGGTCATTCAAATAAAGGAGGTCAAATGTGGGTAAAATACATTTAGTTATCCAGGCGAAACCTTGGTGGTTGGGGCGATTGTTTGATGACAAAAATTGTATAGACTCGGGACAAGGACATCAGGGGTCGTCCAAGGTCAATGAACCGCAAAACCCAAGGGTCGTTCAATCCCGGTGATCGCAAAACACAGGGGATGGCCAAATCCAAGGACCCGCCTAGTAAAATGTACTATTAAAGACACCACCGGTCCAGAACTCTTATGGATATGCACAGAATGCCCTCTTAGGCCCATATGCCCTTTTGACCTCCAATGACCACTATTGACCTTTGACCCCAACACATCAAAACATTCTGCAAGTTAAGTGTTATAGCCACCAAACTTGCTAAAGATAACCACTGGCCAAAACCCATGGGCTATATGGCAGTGACCTTTAATGACCCGACATGACCTATGACCCACAACTATATGCACTCCCTAACCATCCCAATTGGGTTGATGGTTACTACATCATTGATGCACTCGTCCTTTTCTGGCAGTGGCTCTAAAATGGTTCTTAGTTGCCTGAAGGCCCATTTCAAGAGCCACTGACCAAAAGATGTGGCAGATGATATGTCTGGTGGTAATTTGTGACAAATGGAAGCTCTTGCACTTACAACTTTATTGCACTACTCATGACGAGTGTACTTTGAGTTCTATCTATTAATGGCAAGTGATGATATAAGTGTATGAATTACATCTAGCATCGGTTGGATGTGTGTCAGTGTACAATTTGTCTGGAAGTACCCATTGACAACCCAGCCTGCATCTACAGGCCTATTTTAGATCGGGAATGGTCTAGCCTGTATCACAGCTACGAGGCCCACCATTTCTCAATACGTGAGTCCAACACTCATTGCAAAGTCCACTTAATTCAATTACATGAACTTTTCCAACAACAAAAAATATAAAGGAACTCTGAGATAGGTCAGTGATGATAGTTTTATTTTTGTGATATATTTTTTTTAATTTTATTATGTAAAATTGTCCCAGACAATTTTGGGCATTTTTGTAGCACCATAACGCCCTGTGAAAGCATGAGACTAACCTTTTAAAAATGTTTTGACATGTTACTTTGGATGGGAAGGCAGAAGTTTAATATTTTTTTTAAAAAAATGGGGGAAATAGAAGTAGACTAAAGGAAGCCTTACAAAATGCTTTATGTGGTGTACGTTTTGATATTGCCTTAAAAATATTTTTGTACCCATCGAACAAGAAACTGCACAAGCTCACTGCGACAATCTCACACAAACCTGACTCCTGGAGTGTTACCGTGGATACAACTATGCAAGAGGGAGAGATACTGGAGATTCCCTGTTGAAAGAATTGGCCAATGGCATCTGACAAAAACTCAACTCTACTGAGGGAATCATTATCAAAGGTGAGAAGGATTGGAATATGAGTTTAGTAATTAACAAGTTGGAATGTCAGGATCATTGTAACCTTTTGTCCAAGACACCTGGCACAAAAAGATCTCGGCAGTTTCCGATCAGTATTGTGCCAAAGTCAGCATTGAAGTGTTCGAAATATCCATTTGTTCTATGGCTTTTCTTTAATTTAAAACAACCTTCGCTTGTAAAAAAGCGTGCAAAAATGACTGAGATGAGTGACAAGATAGACGCAAACCCCCCAAACCAAAAGTGCCAGTTTTTGGATTTTTCAAGGTCACTGTGTGGTACAACGCAATTAATACGTGTTTATTGATTTTACACAAAGAGGTTTCGACTGAATGAGGCGAGAAAGCCTAATGCAATATTAATTGTGGTACACATGTTCGTGTCCCAGTACACTGCAATGCCCCATTGAAAAATCCAAAAAAACTGCAATTTTGGTTTTTGGGGGTTGCGGTCTTTCGGGCGTTCTAATCTCAGCTATTTCTGCACGCTTTTTTTACAAGCCAGGCTTATTAAATGAAAACAAGCCATAGCAACAAAAATGTATATTTGGAAAACTTGCAAAATGGTCTGACTTTTGGCACAAGTACTGATCGAAAAAACATGCCGAGATACTTTTTGTGCCCAGGGTATAGTAGTGACTAGAGATGTATATCGCCATCTGGTACCAATATGTCATTGATACACTATTTCAGTATACTCCCATCATCAGAACCTGTAGTTTGTTAAGCAGACACTGGGCCATTTGTGAAAATAGTGAACCCTCAAAGTTTTTTTTCAAATTTAAAAACCCCTTTTATATATATAGCCTTTACCTGAAATGATTAGCCAATTCAGTGCCCTTATGGGTAAAACATGTGGGTAAACCTAACGATTTATAATAAAACCAC
Organism: Ophioderma brevispina; assembly: GCA_023653785.1. Lineage (NCBI taxonomy): Eukaryota > Metazoa > Echinodermata > Ophiuroidea > Amphilepidida > Ophiodermatidae > Ophioderma > Ophioderma brevispina. The sequence continues at coordinate 8,051 of JAMKCH010013992.1, read as the reverse complement.
CACTGACAGTCATGGTGTTTAAACACAAGAAAGCACACACCAAAGTTAATTCCCCGGCATCCACCGTTTGACCAGTCTGTGGCTGTGATACCAAGAGTAAGAGTCTGTGATATCATGTAATAGACACATTGCTTGATCAAGTTACGGCCCCCAAGCCAAAAAATTAAAAACTAAAATTACTGACTGGATGTCTTTAGCCTCGTATTCAGGTACTTGTGGTATTAGGTGTTTGTTTGTAAAAAATATCTGTATTCTTCCAAGGTCTAGACTATCATTTGAGAGTAAAGTAAGCCTAATTATCCCTTGGTACCTAGCATATATAGATTTATTATTGTGAATGAGGACAGGTATTTGGTGGTTCGTCATGAATTAATACTGAATCGGTGGGTGCTGTCTAAAAAACCTAGCCGTCATGGCAAGAGTTCTCAAGGTACCCCTCTTCCAAGTTTCGACATGTAAAACAAAGCGTTTTATTTTTGCCTTAGGGTTAGGGTATTTGTAGTGTAAGGTATCAATAAAAAATAATGTTTCCTGTACAATTTTAAGGGGGTACAATATGGAACTCTTTCCAAGTTCATTTGTGCTGAAATCCTTCTTTCACATTATCACAGGAAGTGGACACCATTGAACACTATCAGAGTCTGCTGAGGGCTGTAAGTATGCCAGCTCACACGCAGAGGATATGTGGTCAAGAACATTAAGAAGATTTGTGTGCACAGAACTCAATGCGATTTACTATGCAATGAATTCACTGGGCAGGTATGGTGTGCATTATGCTGGGAATATCTATAAACTTAGTCATAAATCCCTTGTAAATGGAAATTTAAGCATTGTTCAATGTAGGGGTTTGACATTTGTGTGTAATGAGGGGTGAATGTTCTGAGGGCTTCAAATACATTGCAAACAGGCTGATGTCTGTTTTGATCGAACATTTAAAAAGGTAACAATCTAAATGAAACCAAAGTGGTGGATAGTGTTCAGTCATTCAAGCCCTACAACTAAGCAAGCATAATAGACATCCAATGAAAAGTTCATAAACACTCTTTAAATATCTATATTCCTCCTAAACAACAGATAATGTACTTCATCCGTAAAAATGCAAAGTTATCCAAACTGGTCCACGCCAAGTAGGTATAATGCAGATGGTGGATACATAACCAGGTAGCGATGGTCTCAAGTAAAATGGAGAAAAGATTACCTGCTGATAAAACTGGCAAAGGCCAACTGCTTCAATGAGTTTAATGAATCATTTTGGACCCAATTTGGGCCAAGGAGATGGAAAGTACATGGTGATAAATGGAGAGCATGTCATTTTATGCTAAGTGAACCATCTAAATTTATATGGTGGTAGGTTTTAGAGGACTTAAGTAGGCAAATGGTGATGGTGGGAATCGCTTATGGCTCGCTCCTTTTTGTCCCCGCCGAACGAGTTACGGGAGGGGACTATTAAATGGGCCGGCCGTATGTATGTCCGGATGTCCGTGATAAAAAAGTTAACCCTGGAACATTTGGGCATATCTTTTTTGTGGGCCGCCATCTAAAGCTGGCAGGACCACTTAGCAATCGTTGGGCGGTTGGTGATGGATGTGGATGTGTGTGGGTGTGTGTGTGTTGTTGTGGGGATGTGTGTGTCATAAAAAAATTGTTAAGTTTTCTTTTTAAATTGACCTCAAGGACAAGTTTACCTTCAATTGGAACCAAACTTCTGTATAGGTGCAAAATGGGATCCTCAGATGTTGGATGAGGTCAAAGGTCATGTTGAAAGGTCAAAGGTATGTGAGGTCAAGTTGAAAAATGGGCTAAAATGAATTATTCATCTAAATGAAAACTTGGAAGTCATTGAACCAACACTTTTGTCATAGGTGCACCAATGCGACCTCATATGTTGCCTGAATTCAAAGGTCACGTTGACGGGTCAAATTGTGGTAATGGTGCGGCCCAAAGCTATTATTTGAATTTAGCGAGCGCAAAGCCGAGAACCGCAAATTCTAGTTTCTGGATGAAGGGTTGAGAGTAGCCAAAAATTGGTATTTTGTAGAAGGGGAAACCCCACTACTCACCATGTAATTCATTTCCCCAGGGTCTTTCCCCTGGGTCTGTCAGGGGTAGGGGAAAAAGGTCCAAGGGAAAAAGGTCAATATTGCACAGGAAAATGTCAACATTTGGCAATATTGTGTACGATTATCTGGAGTTCCGTATGGGATACGATGATAAAACTTGGTGGAAAGAAGCGGGTTGATGGGTTCTTGACCTGATTATATTTGGGTGTAAAATATGCTAATTCAGCTATCTAATTGCATAATTATGAACATTTCCGCAAGGCTTGTGACACTTTTATGGAGTTCCGTAAGTGTATAATGATGTAACTGGTGGAAGGAAGCGGACTGGGCGTTCTTTACCTGATTAGATTTTGGGCATATTTCGGGCAAATTAAATATCAAATGAGCTAATTAATATGCAAAAATCAGTGTAATTGCTAGGTGGGGTAGGCAAAATATACAAAACAAAGATATTAACATATGTTAGTACCCTGTTTTCTTTGAAGGTTTTTAGTTATGTTGCCAGCATGGGATCAGTCTTTTTGGGTTTGCCAGCATGTTTAGATTTCTTGGAAAACTGTGAAAATACGTAGAAATTCAGTGTTTCGCCCTTTCCAGAACCCCGTACAGGGCCCAAATTTAAAATGTGGTTACATGATTGTTCAAAATAGTGTTGCAAATTGAATAAATTATCATATTTTACTAAATTTAGTGAATTTTAAGGGGATTTTTGCCGGATAATTTAGATTTCTTGAGTCATTTTAACAACGGTCAACCATTTTTGGGATTCGTATCGTACACTTCATACATTGCGGTTGACATTTTTGCATGTTAGTGATACGCCAGACTATCGGCGGGGACATATTTTACGCATCGCGTAAAAATACGGTTCGCCTTGTTGGCTTTTCATTTTCACAGAACCCCATTTGAAGTCTCTCAGTTCCAGTGACCTCTGTTAAGTCTGATATATATTGGTTGAAATTACAATTAATGGGCCCTCTTCGTAATCCAGTTTTGAGTTCAATTTTCAATCAAAAGAACCTAGGGGCTTCCAGTTCCAAAGTCCTTCCAATTTTCTTTAATTCTGTTTTAAAAAAAAGGGAATTTTTTTAAAATCCAAATAAGGTTTTGTTTGGCCCAAAGAATTTGACATAATTACACATAACCTTTGCACCTACTTTGTTTCATTTTCTTTATTCTGCTAACAGAATAAATCATGCATGAGTGAGTGCAAAAGGTATAATGTAACTTAACCACAGATTTTGATCTGTCTGCCAGCCTCGTCTTACCAAGGGGGGTTACCCACCTCCCCCCCCCCCAGTGAACTTCGCTCCAGTGCACTAAAATGCCAAAAAACGTTCGTAAAAAAAGCGTTTTCTAGGTATAATCATTCTCTCATCCTTACGGCAATTTTAGCAAAAAAAATTTGAAGGTAGCCACTCGCCGGGTTAAAGGTATGGTAAGTCGAAGGGTCAGGGGGGTTGCCACCCAGGATATTTTTTACAGGCATTTTGTGTCGCATGAACGAAGTTCATGGGGGTGGGCACATACTAGTCCGAATTTCTGTGTGTCCGTACGTCCGTATGGCCGTATTATGACTCGGTTAGAAACATTGCCTTTTGAAGTTATGTCTTAAAATTGCCAAAATTCTTACATTGACTTAACATGCAAAAAATATTTAAAAATCCATGGCACCACCCACCCCCGCCATCAAATTCATTTGATATGAAAAAGCTTGGAGAATCGTTTCAGCAGCCCAATATGGCCTTCGAATCCACTCGTTTAATAGAGATTTGAAGAAAAAAGGGTATTTGCCCACTCCTTCACACTTGGTTAGGGTGATAGAGTGAGGTGACCAAAATATATGTGTAGCTTTTGGCTGCTGTTATTGAATATTCATGAATATTAAGGCTTCTTTTGGCCAGTCAAAATGCTAACCATTTCCCCGGCAAGGCTTGTGGGCAAGTTTACCTGGAGTTCCGTAAGGCCTCTATAATGATTGGTGGAAGGAAGTGGTTAAAGAAGTTCTCAACCTGATTAGATGTTGGGCTATTTCGGACAAATTACATATGCCAATGAGCTAATTAATATGCCAAAAATCAGCGTAATGCGATATTTGTGAAACGGTACATCGGATATGCCAAATTCCTTCACTGCATGATAAACCCATTATAGTGCGCATCTTTTTGGCATTTGAAAGTTCCCTGATACATGGGCTTAGGTATGAAAATGAGCTTAATTAAATATGCATAACTTGCTGTTGTAGTGGTAAAAGGTACATCGGATATGCAAAAATTCCTTTGCGTCAGAGGGGTCCGTGGTGTGTGTTGGGTTGGGGGATGGTGGGCATCGGGGAGGGGGTGTTGTAGTGTGAGTCTGGGTGGGTCGGGCGGGGGTAGCGCTGGGTAGGGGGAGGGTGAGGTGTGTGGCGGAGAGGGGTGGTGGGTGACTCATGTGACCTTGGTGACTTTGTGTGACCTTGGTGACCCATGTGACCTTGGGGACCATGTGACCTTGGTGACCTCATGTGACCTCGGTGGCCTCATGTGACCTCGGTGGCTATGTCACCTTTGGCCCATTCACCAATAGGTGTGTCAGGGAGGGGGGAGCATGTCAGGGTGGGATCGCGACGGGGAGGGTGTGGGGTGAGTTTTGGGGTGTGTCGGGGAGGGGGAAGGGTTGCTCGGGACAAGTTGGGGTGGGGCGGGGTTGGATGACCTTATGGGCACTGAAGGAACACTCATGTGACCTTTGTGAACCCATTGACCTTTGTGACCCCAAGTGACCTCCCGTTGAACCTTGTGACCCATGTTGACCGTGGTTACCGCATGTCACCTTGGTGACCTCATTTAACTTTACAAACATTTCAAATGCCACGGACAGAAGACCAATAGCGGGCAAACACCGCGATACTTCTGCTGGCTTCTAAACACTATGCCCGAATTACTTCAAACTTGCCGTGAGTTTGAGAACTCTTCCTGCAGTGCATTTGTTCTATTTCTAATCATCATTTGCAAATTCATTCATAAAGCAAGTGATCCCGCAACCAGGCGACACTTGTGGTTCGAGGAAAACGCCCTTGTTTAAAGTTATGCCACCGTATGCTCTAAAACTCTGTTTATGTAAAAACTAGCCATGCCATCATTTAGAGCTGAAAAAACCGCATGAAATTGTATATTCCTACATTTTTTTTTAGCGCAAAATTGGATTTCCAACTCGTTCGTTCGTTAGTGCAAGTCCAAAATCCCAGTGGAAGATCCGTCTTTTAGCCAGTGATTTTCATCATCCAGTGTTGATCAGGCTGGGCGTCCTGGGGGACCATGGTAGACCTCGCAGTCTTCAATGATGTGGCTAATGGGTTGGGCTTACACAAACGCAGTTTTGGTGTGTGAAAGTTCTGCTCCCGATCTTGAGAAGGAAGTTCTTTGTGCAACCAACGCCAGTTCTGAGTCTGTGGAGGTTGACCCATGCTTCCTATCAAGTCACAGCTTTGGGCTTGATAGATGGGATGGCACAAACTGCTTTAGGTTCAGAGTAGAGGATGACCATTGCTCATACCATCTGTCATGATCCAGGATGATCGATATGGATACGTGACGGCAGTGTCATGGATGGGTTAGCAAGTGTTCGTGGATTCTCTGATCTCAAAGTCCAAACATCGTGATTTTCAAAATATTCTGTGGAAAATGCAAATTTGCCCCGGCTCTCGGATGGATTTAATAATTGTGATTGCATACTAGGTATGTTGGTACTTATTTTGGTGATCATGGCATAAGCGGGAGGACCATAGCTATCCACTGGTATCAAAATCTATACGCACGGGTGCTTTCTAACAAATTCTCAATGCGGGTGGTAACCACCCCCCCTCCTTTGGTTTAAACCGTGTTACAAAAAAAGGCTTGGTTAAGACGAGGTTACTCATGTATCATATTTAGTCCAGAATTATCAGATATTTAAAATAGGCTTTGTCTTTATAACCACCCAGGTACAGCTATGACGGTCGTCATCGTAATCTGCGTTGGATTCCTTTATTTATGATTGTCCTGGGTGTATTCCGTATCTATGCCGCACACAGAAGGATGCACATGGATGACAAGCAAGACATGGATTGGGACGACTCCGCACGGAACATCAGTCAAACAAGGACGGGGGGGTGGTAGGTTTCATCTTCAAGTTTCCTCCTTTATCCTTCTGCTTCCAATTGACCATCTTGAAGGATTAAGAAATCATCCTTGAACTAATAGTCTCCCTAAAGGATTATGATAGTATATCATTTCAAAATGTAAATAGTTGTTATATGTGCCCTCAAATTTTTCTGATTAAACTTTCAAAATATTATTTTCTCCAATTTATTTGAAGAAGATTTCCACGGGAAAAGTATTTTGTTTACTATAAATTATAATTATAATTTGCATAATTTGTTACTTAGTTTTGTTTTGTAACTTGCACTTGTTTAGATTACACAATAAGGAAGTGGGGAATTCCCCACGATGTAAACTTAGAAAATTGTTTATGCGTTTGAGATCCAAAATATTTGCAGAAACCTAGAATTCCCCCACAAAGTGTATTATATATGAAATGATGTAAGTTAGATTGTGAAATTATTTGATGGTGCAAGGTATGTTTATGCATAAGAATGAGTTGGTAATGGCTATTTTTAGATGGGATTTTTGTGAAGTCAGTATATATAAGAGATTTGAAGCTAGTCTCGCGGTCCAGCGTTGCATCAGCTATAAAGTATGATGTAGCTAGTTTTATTTACTATACAGTAATGGTAGATTTGAGCTACATATTGCCAGGATTTTAATATATTATAATCCATTGAGAGAGTTGCTGTCAATTATTCTACGTTCTTTGAAGACGAAGTGCGGGGGGAATCAAATAGGGATTCCAAATTGTGGACAGATAGAAATCGTGGTGATTATCTTGGACTGTGGATTTATAATCTGCAAAGGGACTTAATTTATACGTGTCGTCTTGAACTGGGACAAGGTTACCTTCAGGACTGGAAGAAGATTCCCTTGGAATATCATACCTGATGAGTTTTGTATGAACTTGTGCGCTGTCATTTGGGTCTTCGCTGTGAGGACATATCATCGTTGAACTGCAAACGACTTTCAACCCAGGGACACTAGTAACCCATAAGTAAATCTAAACTAATTGTGTATATGTAATTTTGTTTTGACATCAAATTCTTGAACAAATAAAATCATTAAAAATCTGTTTTGTATACTAAATTCAGATCACGTGGCAAACAAGGCTCGTTTATTTGTGTTTGAAGGTATTTTGACCTTAGGCGTCCACGAGACGGTCATAACAGAATCTGGGGGGTCGTTTAGGGAAATTGAATTGAGAAAATGTTGAGCCTTTTTGTTCGAATTTACACATTTAAAAGTGTGGATAATATTGTAAACATTGTGCACATTTTAGAATACAAAATTTTGGTGTGTCCTGACATGTTACTACCATTTGTTGTTTTTTAAAAAAAAGTTGGGTTCAAGTTAGGTTAGTATATGTGTTGTAGAGACAATCCCAATGGAGTTTGAGCAAGAAGTGTTCATAGGGCAAATAATTGGGAGAAGTTTGATGAGTGGAGAAGCCTAAGTTAATGAAACTAGTCAAGCATTTGGACTTGAGGCAAAACATGACTATGAGAAGACAGATCATCAAAAATAATTTGATTGAAAAGTTTGTCCCGGCAGATGTTTGGGAATAGTCATATCGGATAGGATAGAAGAGGTCTGGAACAGGGCAAACGTGCTGAATCAAGTTAAAAGACACTTGAATTCAAACGGAATGGAAATAGAATGAAAAAGATGGAAATGGAACAAAAAACAGAGAGAAATGGAACAAAACCAAAAAAGAGAAGGAAAGTGAATTGGGCAACAGAAAAGTGGCAAAATGAAGATGCAAAAAGAAATGCAACAAAAGAAATGAATTGCAAAATCGAAATGAAAACAAAGGAAATTGGAAATGGAGATGAAACAGACAGAGCTAGAAGTTCAAAACTCG
>JAMKCH010013991.1:0-25181 GCA_023653785.1 Ophioderma brevispina | reverse complement strand
GTTAATGGGTTTCTTTATATCCATTAAAGGTACCATCATATACGTCACAACGACATCACAATCCCAAGAAACCACCAATTTCCCCGAAATGCCAGAAGATATAGACCAAGTTTCAATTGAGGCCAAAATACAAACAAGAGGTTTTTTTTGACACGTGTTGCTTTATATGACAAGGAAATGGCCTATTCTGATATACATAGACGGTTTCATTATGCTTATATCGTTAAGATTTTTGTCATAAGAAAAAACAGTTGGAGGAGTTGGCGGTAAATTTGATGATTTACCCATTTGTAGACAATAGAAAAGGGAGACGTTGTATTATCTGGGCAAAAGATCTCTCTACAAAATAAATAGCAAGCGAATAAAAACAGAAGAATTCACGAGCCTTTGTTTTAAAATAATTTGCACAATTTTCGAGAAGAGGAGTCACAATATCTTTTAGTTTTTCTTTTTTTTTTGATAGACACAGATCTCCAATCATTATATTGTTTCAGTGATATTCTATGGGCAGAGACTTGGAAAAAAGCAGAAAATGCTAATAATTAAATTCAGCGACATATCCATTGAAGTGCTCAAGGAACGTTGCTAAACTGCTCAACCTGAGATGAATTCGCTTCACACAACAAGTAAGTCCAGAACAACCAGGGAAGATTTAGGAAAGAAGCCCGAGTTTAGAATCCCCGGTTAGAAGAAGGATGGAACCTGACAGTTCAGGAGAAAAACAGCGATGACATGTAGGGATCAGAACCAAATTCGGTTTCTTAAAGAAATGGGAGGTATTGTGACAACAGAAAGTACCATTTTCACAAAACAATCAACCATCTTCAAGAATAACGATATATCTTGGTTTCCCGTTTTAAGATTTGATTATAAATATGAGATTTTTGACCATCGCTCCAAGCGGGGCTATTCCTTATTTTGAGAGCAAATCACAATATGACAGGATCGATTCATTCCGTCTAGTAAGTTATATTTGCAAATGCGACACATCCTCGCCGTATGTGTAAGATAGCTATGGTCATAATAATATTTGTCCGGGTTCCAATCAACTAGACCTTTTAAAATAGTTAAAGTCCAAAAAGATAGGTGCTGAGTGCTCTTTTATATTAAGCAGGGGACGTAGTGTAAGAGTGGCGCTTCCGGACTAAAATAAAATAGGATTTTTTGCACACAGTACTTTAGGCATTGATAATCCATAAATTGATGGAAGCACTTGCAACCCCCCTTAATGGCCCGCAGCTTGGGTTTCAAGTTTATACAGGGGTCAAAAATTTAAAATGACTCTGTAAATGGGTTAAAAAGCACACATGGTGTTTGTCTGGTCACAAAGGATTCCAAAAAGGTATAGTTTACACTATCTATAGCTTATAGTTCCGGGTTATGATGGTTAAAACATGTAAAAATGGTGATGAAAAAGTCAATTTTGATGTGTGTAATGGAGTCAAACCAAAAGTTAAAAGTTCTTTGATTCAGTTAATATGTGGTGCAAACTGTTTCACTAGCTTAAAGGATTGAAAATAAGGAATAGTTTGCCTATCTGTATGTTTAGTTTTCACGTTATCTAACCAAAGAGTCCCCCAAAACAGGGTTTTTTTTTCAATAGAATCCAATAGCTGCCAATATATGTTGATAGCTGTTGACTTTATTCGCCATTGTGGTTAATAACCAGACACGTAAGATAGTCAAAAACTATTCCTATATTTCATTCTAGGGAGCTAAAACAAACAATTTGCAACACATTTACAAAAAATTGGAGCAATGTTTAATTTTTTACCCTGTACAACCAAAATTGACTTTTTTACCATTTTTACAGTTTTTACCCCCTTAATTCCTTAACGTAAGTCACAGGTAGTATTATAAACTATACATTTATGGAATCTTGTTAACCAGAACAGGACATCATGCGTGTTGCTTTTCAACACATCGGAACATTTTAACAATTTACCCTGTGTAACCTTGAAATCCAAAGATGGGGACCATGAAAGGGGTGTGGCAGGTGCTTCCATAATTTTTTTGATATCAAGGTATAAAGTACTTGTGATACCAAAATTACACAATTTTACTGGATTGGCACACTCACATAAGATATGTTCACTACAGCCCAAACTATTATAGGTTTGTAAGGGAAAATGTCGCGTGCCGCCGTGGCCTCGTGTTTTTAAATTAAATGGCTTTCCAAGGCATTGGAACAATATTAAACATATTTGCTTGAAATTTGATCCGGTACCAGTATGTCAAAGATTTCTATACTCTAAATTTAACGTCCCCCCCCCCCCCCCCCCATTCTGCCAAGATGGTTGTCATTCTGATAATGCCTTGTATGGCTCCACTAGTGGAGGTGAGAAGCAAATGCTTGTGAATGAAAACTCTCCGACCAATTTGATCTGATATAAAGAAACTGCAAGTCCCCTTTAAGTGTCCAGCATAGAAATGCCACTGAATAAAAGGCGACCTTGTAGATGACTAAGATATCAAGATGTATAAACTTTACATTGGGGGTCTCCGACTCCCGTTAAAAGACTAATTCATTTGGTACTGAGTCAAACAAAATGGAATGTATCAAATTTAACATAGCATGCATCAAATTGCCGACCCACATTGAGAAATCTGATAGATTTTACGTTGATAGAAAACAGAAAAGAAACATTACAAATAAATTACTCATTCATTATCATTGATGGTAATCAGTGCCGCTTCGTCTGGATCTTAATCCTATTCATCAACTTCACATACTTTTATTGTTGCGTCCTCTGATTTTCAGAATATCTAAAGCTGGGCAGGGGCAAAAGTTCATCCTCGGTCCACAGAGGTTCAATTTGTCAATCGATCAAAACCAAGCCAGATGGCCATTTAGTAGCTTCAGAAAAAAAGTCACCAATGTAAGAATTTTTTTCAAACTACCCCACTTGCAATGTGGTACACTAAATCATCCACAGTTTAAATAACAGGATCAATGTTGTAACGTTCAATGCAAACATTTCTTCCCATCCATACTAATACTAGGCAGAGGTCATTCATAACCAAAGAAGTAATCTGCCATAGCGCAATAAACTCCTACATCCAGCAAACAACTTATCAGGACCACATCATAAGAATCTCCTATTCTTTGCCACTACATTGTGATGAAACCTGGGTACTTTGACGTGTAATTTTGGTTTTTACGTTGACAATACCCCTGAAAGCACTATATAACATCTTTGTGATTGACCCAGAAGGTTCAGGCGGTACTCTGCGTGGGAAGGAATCACTGGTGAGGCTGAAGAAATGGCAACCAGCCTTTTCTTCCTATTCTCGCCCTTGTAAGGGTGTCTTTACAGCAATCATAGAAGTGAACCACTCAGGTGAAGGAATATGTAACAAAAATGCAGACATTACTGACTCTAATCTTTGAAAACTACTGATATCACGACTCGTCTTGATTGTGATCAATGTTGAACCCTGCTGTTACCGAGGCTGACGTTGTCTGACCTCATCTTGAATAATGGTTGGAAATTGGTCAACAATGACCTTGAGATGAGTATTGAATCGGGATGAAGATCAGCCCAAGTGGCACTGCTCAAACCAATGCCGAGCGGCATGAGAGAAGAAGGTATATATCCTAACGAGTCCCTTAGCTGCTCTAATACAATTTTGAAAAAAGTTACGCGAGCGGACACCTACCATGTGGAAATTGGCTCTTAGATCTAACTAGAAAAATAACGCTAGCTCCTTTTTGCGGTGATAGTCCGATTCTCTTTAGACGTTAGGGATATAGAGGGCAGTATAGAAAAATTAACACCATTAACACTTAAGTGTTAAACAAAAACATCTATATCTCACACAGCTGGGTTAAAATGTGTTAAATGTGATACCTTATCTATGTAAAATTTGAACCATTTTATTGTAATCCTTGGGGGAGGGATCGTATTTCAAGACAAAACAATGGGAAAGCGTAAGTGGAGGTTAACATAACAGAAATAAAACCGTTGATCTTGTTTACAGATGGTCTTTGGGAGTCGCATAGACTGCTCTAATTCAAGAAACTCGACAACTTGAGCGTTGTGTTGTTCTTCCTTATTTCACCTCTCCAAAAGTAGAAGTCATAATTCTGATGCACAAGCATTTGATCACCAGCTTTGGAACATTTTAACTCATTTCCAACATGCTTAGGAATATCAGATGACATTTATTTTAAGAGCATCAAACCAAATATTGGTTCCAATGCAGGGGACGGCCATTAAAGGATTCTGTCAAACCAATTCTCACTAAATGCAGATGGGCGACATTTGCTTATTGAATTGAGGATCACTGAAAAGAGTGAAAATTTATTTAACTCCAAAAGTGTTTTGGAGTGGGGGAAAACCCTCTTCAAGAGTGACCACTCAATTCAAAAGATTTCACTCTTTCACATTAAGAGAAAAGTCTAACCCAAGGTTGGGGATTCCCCTGTTTGTCATACATTGCTAAAAAACAAAAAACAAGAAACGCTTAAATGAATGCCCAAACGGCTTGGCCTAATTATGGCAATTTATCTGCTCTTAATGAAATAACCCGGACCATACCACTTTTCATGGAGATAGTGTGAAAGGTCATCAATGTTCCTGAGTAAGGGGGGGGGGTGGTGAGTGGTTGGTGCAAACTATTGGATATTCGTTAGGTGTAAACATGAAAATTAAGATCAGAATAACCATTTCCTTTCATATAAAGCAAAAAATGGCCAGCAAACAAACAAACGCGTTTGTAATATTTTTAGGCTAAAATTGAAACTCGACGTATTTTAAGTGAATAACGGCAAAATTTGGGATGTCTTAGGGTTATGACGTCAAACGGTTGTATGATCGTAGTTATTTGATAACAATAAAAAGAAGAGATCCATACCCAGGTCAAAATTCCAGTTGATTCCAGCCGAACTGGTTTCAACTGGAACCAGTTGAAATCCAGTTGATCCCAGTTGAATATCCAGTTGAATCAGTTGATTCCGTGACGGAAAATGGAACAATTTTCAACTAGGTTTTTACTGACCAGTTGAACTCAGTTAAGACCAGTTACAAACAGTTAAAAACAGTTAGTTCCGTCACGGAAAATGGAACATTTTTTTTTTTTTTTTTTTTATGAAAATTAAGATCAGAATAACCATTTCCTTTCATATAAAGCAAAAAATGGCCAGCAAACAAACAAACGCGTTTGTAATATTTTTAGGCTAAAATTGAAACTCGACGTATTTTAAGTGAATAAGGGCAAAATTTGGGATGTCTTAGGGTTATGACGTCAAACGGTTGTATGATCGTAGTTATTTGATAACAATAAAAAGAAGAGATCCATAGCTATACATTGGTATTAAATTTACTACCATTGGGTATTATTTTGTTGGCATAATACTCCCGATGGTTAGACATATTACAGAAAATACACCTTAGACGGTGATTAACCTTCGTCTTAGCAAGGGGGGGGGGGTGCCACAGTAAACTTTCCTCCGGTGCCCTTAAATGCCAAATGCTTTCATAAAAAGCTTCCAGGTAATTGTTTTCTCATCATTTCCGCTCATTTATCGAAAAAATGTGAAAGTAGCCCCGTGCCCGCGGGGGAAAGGTATGCCGACAATGTCGAAGGGGAGGGGTGGTGGTTGTTACCACCCAAGATGAATTATGCTTACATTTTTGAAAACTGTTCTCACAGTATGCTCTTAAAACTTATGTTTATGTAAAATGTATCAATTGCCATCAATTAGACTGAAAACCGCAGGCAAATCCGCTATCACTAACGTCATTAGCGGAATTTTTCTTGGAAAATTACAATTTGCCAACTCGCGAACTTGGTGACGTCATGGTGACGTATACTAGGTATGTTGGGTACTTTCGTTAAAAGCTTATAGGTAATCATTCCCTCATCATTTCTGGTTATTTTCGCGAAAACAAATGCGAAGATAGCACCTTCACCTGTGTTAGGGTATGACGTCGAAGTCGAAGGGTAAGAGGTGGTCGTTTCACCCAAAGATGGATATTTTTTGGTACATTTTTTATAAAATATGCACATTATTATAGCTTAAGTCTGTTTTTGTAAGAACGAGTCAATTGTCATCATTTAGTGCCTGAAACCGCATGAAATCTGACATTCCTACCGTTTTAGCGCAAAAAACCAAAGGATTTTCAAAAATTTTCCGTGGGGAAGAACGCTAATTTGCCGGCTAGCGGACTTTTGACGTCATTGTGACGCCAACTAGCCATGTTGGTACTTATTTGGTACTTATTTTGGTATCCAAGGAAAGAGATGATCATAGCTATTCACTGGTATCAAAATCATAAGATCGGTGCATTACAACGATCCCGAGGGGGGGTAACCACCCTGTGGCTGCCTGCAAAACGAAAGTCAATTGAAGTCACAATTTTTCAGAAAATGGCATTTTAATTGGGGATTTTACATAGGGCTCAAGGTAAAAATAGATCAGGTTTGGCTTAGTACTCAACTATGAAGTGGGTTAAAGGTTCAAGTATGCTTTGAAATTAAAGATGGCAAAGGTCAGCTAACATATAAAGTAAAAACAAATATTTCTAATTGTTTACCCCCAAAGGTTCAATCTGATGACGTCATCATTTTTTCGTTCATATGATCTACTAAAATATATTTGAACTCAAAACATTCATATTCTTGCTCAGTGTATCCTAATGCATATAAAATAGTTAAAAGATGGGTTAAATGTTTGCATAGTATGTTTGTCAGAGAAAATACTACTTTTTTCATGCCCAAAAAACAATTAAAATCAGAAATTGAGAAAATCGCCGTAACATTTTTTGTTTTGTACATAATCAATAGGGAAAATATATTTAAAACTCAAAAAATAACGAAATAATATTGGCGAATGAGGTGAAGAATAAATAACAAATATATAATTTTTTAGTTTTTTGCTTTTTTTAATTTATTGAAAATTTACATATTTTTCTCCAAAATTTGATGACGTCATCAAATGACGTCATCGTGGCTATGCATCCCAATTTTTTTAAAGGTACATCATTTTCTGGTTTACTAGACCATGGTATAATACACCATGATCAAGTCGGAGGATCCTTGGGGGATGCCCGGTACGGGAGACAGTCTCACGGGGTATAGGTTGTGCCTTATAAAAATCTCAGAATGGTTTCCAACCACCAATGTTCACCTTTTTCTGTTTCTAGGAATTGATTCATATGTGTAGATTTTCCGTTTTGCTAAATGCATTCAAGATTTGTTATCCAGCATGCCAACATGCAATATTTAATGGCACATTGTTACGTCTTCCACTTGTCTTGGATTTAGATGAAAGACTTCGTCTGATGACTGCAGTGTTCTGTAAAGTTCGGGCGGTTTCCGCCTTCCCAGCGACTCTTGTTCAAATTTTGACTATACTCGTTTTCACAGTACTTTCTTAACATTGTTCAAGATGTCTCTGCAAGGAGGATTCTGTGAATCTTAAGCTAAATTAATGCCTGACCAGAGTATGTTATGACCAGTTTCAGCACATCTGAAAACAAAATCCCTTGTCTGGGCGATAAATGTTGACCAACCATCTTGTCTCGTGCCAGCACTTTGCATATAACGAGTATACTTAAACACAGGAATTTTGAATTTGCACGTAATCATGCTTTTATTATTTTAAATGTAGAATCCACCGTCTATCTGATAAGATGTCTAATTGAATAAAAACATTGTGAATAACTTATTGTTTCATATTTTCCACCTGTTAAAGTATTTATTAAACTTCTCAATCATTCTATGCAGTGCCACCCCTAGTTCAACGACATATTTCACATTTCTACAGATTTTATTGGTGTTGTTTCTAATAAGAATAGTCATTCTTGTTATTTACCTGGTTTTGTTTTTCGTGTTTATTTTTGTATATTGTCACAGTAATTGTTTATTACTATAATAAACGAACAAAATGGCATTGAACTCACAAAATATTAAACAAGGCCGGTCTTTGGGGAATGAAAAGAAACAGCTAAACAGATAACCAAGTAATCAGCGGTAGTTTAACATCAAATCTGCATTATTGTGACAACTTGGAAGTGTCCATTTACATTGTTACATAATCGCTTTATTCTTCAAAACTACTGAACCAATCGGTGATTTTTACATTAAAATTAAAAAATAATTGTGGTTTAAGATTCTTTTTAAATTTCTCAAATTTGATACTTACTTTGAATTTTATGGTTGCTTAATAGTTAGGTTGTAATTCTTTCTGAGACACCCTGTATTTGTGTCCTTCCTTCCTTAAGGCAGGAGACACAAAAACAGTATGTTTTGGATCAGGATATTTAATATAACATAATCCAGAAAATTAATCCTTAAAAGTTATGCTTTCTTATTTGAACATGAGGAAATCTGAGTCAAAACAAATCAAAGTTTTTTAAATTTTTGTTTAAATTTGGCTCTCTATGAATGCACATATTGTCCCAACTTCGCATCACCAACCACTCCAAAAACATGCCGCAAGCATGCAAAAAGCACTTATCCACTTAGTCTTATCAACACATTTTCTGATTTCTAACATCAAGGCAAATTTGCACCACTCCAATCCCGGCCCCCTCTATAAATGTGCTATTCCCTTACTCATTTCTGATCAAATTCAGGTCGGAAAAACAACCGAACTTAAGAATGTTCTCAGTTTTGAGTGTAATTGATGGGCATGTTATAAACAAGAAAGCAGCGACACACTTTACATTAATCGGGCACGACACGGGCGTAATAGATGCGAGCAGTTTTGACTGATTGTTTGCGATCACAGCTTCATATAAGACAGGGTTGCTCAGCATAACCCACCCACCATACGCGCCGCCTCTGCTGGTGCACCTCGGCGATCAAAACTTGGATACACCCACGGCGGCAGGAACACTCGGTTCCTGTTTGTGAAGAACCTAAAAAATCTTTATTGGATGTCTTGTCACATCCACTGCTAAACGTTCCCGAGTGCAACCTTGCCCATTGCCGCCTGCATTTCTTTTATTTGTAGCATTGCATCCTTGGTTTGATTTAAAACCGGGGGTAGGACATGCCAACCTAACAGCAACAGTGAATTCAAAACTGCATCAACGTCCGGGTGCTAGTCTTTTCAAATACTTAACGGTAGAGGACGCTATTACGCTTATCGAACGGTTACACAAGACTTGACTAAGACTAGGCCTGGTCCCGAATATTTAAATCTAAATGACCGTCATTGGAATTACACTATTTTTGCAGCGGGGTTAATCCACTAACCCGATGGATTTTGAAGTCAATATTTTTTCCCTAAATTATGCCTGATATACTAGATCTTTTGACAAAGGTTTAAGAGATTATTTAGTAATGTCACTGGGACCGAGACTGCCATAGTAAATACACGTAAGCAATTCCCACATTACCGTTTGAAATCCCAAATGTCCAATCGGCATACCGTATCCTCCCCCCCCTCATTCAAAACAACTCAATACAATTTAGGGCAGCATACCAATTCACATATTTTTTGCCTCACACACTCAGGCAGGTTGGCTGCCAACTTCATTAATAGCGGCAAAACTGCCGAACGATTCTTTGGACGAGCCTGAACAGTGAAGTCACTGTGCGCGTTTAATAGATAAGCTCGGAGTGGCGATTGGGAATTCCCGTACGGAGCCTCGACCGATCTAAATTGCCTTGCTTTAGTCGGTGGTGCATAACTGTGCTGCAAAACTATCACATGGTTTTTAAAGACCGGACATGAGACGATTGCTACATGCAGGTCACGAATCATTCCACGGTGGTGAATAGGCTACCTGGTACCGGGCCTGGTACATTGTGCGCAGCTATCATAGCGGTGACCCTGCGATTGAACGTGAGGTCAACGCAGCCTCTTTTCAAATGGTTCCGTTTGTACCGTTATTCATACAAAAAAAATACTTACACTGGAGTTGATTCTTCATACTCCAACGGATTTGGAGTGGAAAAATATTGATATAAACATATTTTCGACTTTGAATATTTGTCAAGTTTTCGTGATTACGTGCTAACCTATGGGACGGCAACAACGACGCTATCTTGGCCGCCCCCCTGATTGCACTGTACTACTTTACTGTCCTGTTTTGTCTGAATTGTTGAACTCTCTGGGGGAAGTCTCCCCTCCCCCACTGCACTCCCCCGGACCCGCACCTGAAAATGAGGATCCTCACCCACTTTGTGAGAATAGCAAACCAATCCTCTTTCCTAGAGCATTTTTCCTACAACCTAAAACGCCCTCCCAATGACCGTTGACCTCATATCCTAGAAAAACCCAAATGACTCACCTGAAGGATCATTTTCACCAATTTAATACCATACATTTCTGCAAATTTCAACCACAACCTCAAATTACATTTTTGCTGATATTTGCCTCTTTTATAAACCAGTAATAACTCCTTGACAACCTTCGACCTCACTTTGAACTTCTTATACACCCTTCCCTCAAGATAATTCTGATCAACTTTGGTGAATACCATTTTACAACAACCACTTTAATGACACCCTAAGTGAGGTGGAGTGAGTATTAAGATTTAACTACAACCCTTTTCAACACAATGGTGTTATATCATTTCATTACGGTAAAAAAAAACACATCAACCTTTTTAATTCAAAATCATTTAAAACATACACCACAGTAAATTCGACGCACATTTTTTTTTTACATTCACAATATTAAACAACAATGTAATAGATACATATCATACACTGATAACCAAATCATTCATCCATCCATGTAATAAAATAAGATAACCCAATTGAATACAAGAATTCACATAGAACTTATGAATTTCGCGGTTCTTCGGCTTTCGCGCTCGCTATCATCAAAAATAAGCTTTGGGCTGCCCCATGACCTTTTGCCCTGGCATGTGACCTTTGATCTCATCAACATGAGAGATCGCATGGTGCTCCTATGACAAAAGTTTGGTCCAATTGAACTTCAGTTTTCAATTTAGATAATTTTACATTTTTAGCCCATTTTTCAACTTGACCTCACATGACCTTTGACTTCAACATGACCTTTGACCTCATCACATATGAGGGATCCCATTGTGCCCTGTATGACCGAAGTTTGTTCCATTGATTTAATAAACTTTTCAATTGAGGTCAATTGAAAAAAAATTGAACATTGTGTGACACGCACACTCCCCACATAAAACACCACATACACACACACATACACACGCACAACGGATTGCTAAGTGTCCTGCCAGCTATAGCTGCAGGAGGCACACAAAAACACAGCTTCACTGTCATATCTAAAGAATTACGGTAGACACACATACACTGATTGACAATTCATCACTCATCCATGTATCATGAAAAAATTCAATACAGATAATAATATCACATAAGATCCCCTTTAAAACAATTGAAACATTAAAGGCATATTTTAACAGATATAAAATAGGGGTCTTAATATGTACAAATGTAATGATAAATAGTTTTTTCATGTAACGATTTTAACTACTTATACGAGTAATACAATTAGAACATCTCTTAAAGGGGCGTTGTTTGGTTGTGTTCGATCGTATTTGGGATCCCCCTGATGTACCCGGACGGAAAGAGTATCGATTTTGAATCAGATGAAGGGCCGCATTTTCTCATTGTCGTCCTGAAAATTTCCTTCCAAGATATAACAAAAAAAACGCCGTTTTCGTGGCTAACCATCAAATTAGCACAGTATTGAATAGGACTTGCCAACAGCATTATTGCGTCTACCAGAAAACCGCAAGTTTGTTTCCCACAGTACTGGATGGGGTGTAGTGTTCTGTGCAAGTGCCAGGTCTCATATCAAGTAGAAAAACACAATAAACAAATCGCGAACAAGCCCTTTAATAAATACAATTATACAGTAGAAATCATTACACATACAACAATCTTATTTAAATACAACCCGTCTGTGCAAATACAGACGAGTTGACCTTTTAGTCGCCTCTTAAGACATGAGGGGAACCATCGGGACAATCCTCAACCCCGAACCCGCAGTGGGTCCCCTTTAGTCGCCTGTACGGCATGCAGGGGAACACATCGGGCAATTCTAAACCACGAACCCGTAGGGGGTGGGTAATGACACTAAGATGACCTTCGGATATTCCTTACCAAGAGCCCACAAATACCACCCAACTCCACCATCATCTTAAAGGATGGATATAAATTTCTCGTTATTGTTTCACCCAACCATTGATCATTCACAACCAGTTCATGAAAAAAAGTCAAGACAATAGCAAAAAACCAATCCATTTCCCCCATTTACTAAGTGAAGGCATACATATGAAGGTTCAATTACGTAAAATTGATGGATCATTTGAAAATTAAAATGAACACACCAAATGTTGTGAATAATGCTGATTTAAATTGAATTGCCCTCCTTTCAATAATACAATGTAGAACTCAAAATTGTCATAAAAAAGTACATGGTCTCACTGTGTGCGCCAATATTCAATTTGGGAAAAAATGGGTGGTATCAGTTTTTTGCAAACCAATTCTTATTACAAAGATTATGAATTCAAGGGCTTGTAATAAACTCTCTCTTAGTTTACGATCAAAAATTAACCCCTCAACAACACATCCTACAGTAGCATAAAGATGTTTAAGTATTAATCTCGTCCCCTTTAAGGACGTTTATTTTAACCTGTTCATGCCAATGCTCAATCTTTGATTATAGTGGTTTTAACCATTCCCCAGAAATCACTTTTATATTCATGAAGAGCAAAATGTGGATCATAAAGTATCATTTAAGGAGAATTTAAAAATTTACATTTTAATGTGTGATGTTTGTAAAATGTCAAGTTATCGTAATACTTTATACTCACTATTGCATGGAAAAAAATCACAAATTGCATTGAGGACACATGTCCTATGGCCATTAATTTTTTTTTCACAATTTCTGCAAGTTAAAACGAGAGTTTAGCAATTTGTAAGTGCAGTTTAAAGGTGCGTGTTCACATCGCCTTGGGACCCCCATGATTTAACCGTAGTAGTATCGATTTTGATATCAGATGCAAGGCCGTATTTGTCTCATTGTCGTCCTGAAACTTTGAGCCCTCAAATCCATTTCATTCTAAAGATATAAACAAAAAACCGCCGTTTTAGTGGTTAACCATCAATATTAGCACAGTATGAATAGGTTTGCAACATGCATTATGGCATCTACCATCAAAAACGCAAGTTTGTTTCCCAGGTACTTGATGTGGGATGCGCTAGGGCCAGACTCAATCAGTACAGAACACAATACACATAAATCAGCAACAAGCACCTTTAAAGCTAATAATCATTCAAACACTTTGCATGCACTCATTTGGATTGATTTTAAGGACAAACATGCCCAGCAGCCAACAAAGAGTGCAAACATGCCCTCGTGGTGACAAGGTGACAAACATGACAGTTGCTGAAAGAGTGACGAACATGCCCATAGAGACAATCTATCTGTAACATGCCCAGTGGTGACAAAGTGACAAACATGCCCAGTTGTGGAAAGAGTGACAAAACATGCCCAATAGAGACAAACATCCACCAAGGACAAACTATGCCCAGTGGTGCCAAAGTGACAAACGTGCCTAGTGGTGACAAGTGACACCAAACGTGCCCAGTGGTGACAACTGACCAACGTGTTCAACGTGACCAAAGTGTTATTAAACGTGACCAGTGTGGTGACAAAGGACAAAGTGCCCAGTGGTGACAAAGTGACAAACATGCCCAGGGTGCACAAAAGTGGCAACATGCCCCGGTTGAAAAAGTGGCAAACATGCCCAGTGGTGACAACAAAGTGGCAAACATGCCCAGTGGTGACAAAGTGGCAAACATTGCCCAGTCGTGACTTTTTGTGATATTTTGTATGAATTTTGGATGTGCACCACGATCGCTTTGTGTTTTTGAAAGTAGGGATCCTGATTTACTTTCTACAAATTTTGTGAAGGAATAACTATGTTCCCACACACTTTTTCTATGCCCTGTTTTAAAACATCATATAAGAGAGAGAGCATTATAAATATAACTGGAGCTTAATAACTTTTGGAAATTGTCCGTTTGGATTTCATGACTTGCTAGTTGCTTGCTCAAATCCCAAACAAGCGGTTCGACCTAAAAAGTTACAAGACATTAATTTTGTAAATATACCGCTATATGCTATATTAATAGTTTACACAGTATATCTTGATCCAGAGTTCTGCTCAGCAAGGGAAAATCACTGTTGTCACACCGAGCTGCTTGTATGTAGCTCTTGTAAATGATACTGTGACAATTATTCATGCTATCACAACCTTATTATCGCCCCTGTCGGATCACTGAAATGAAATAATTTAAAAACTTAAACGGAACTAGTTTGATGCTTTGTCCTCTTTTCTTTTCTAGATTTTAAAGCTCAGCATGAATGCCCTTGACATAACCTTTAAACATCTTTTGGGTAATTGCCTGCTCCCTAAAGCTAGTTTGGGAGTGTCTCCACAATTACATACTGATCATTCCAAGTCTGCTTGCCTATCATATTGATATACCGGCAATAATCCATACAGATATCTTAAAGAGCTGTGGAAATTAGTTTAATTTTTGCGTCCCACTCAGTCTAAATTTGACATTTAGAATGGGTGTTACACACTGTGCAGTATTACCGTACTTTCAATTCAATGCCCTTGTTGCAACCCATACATGTTTACTACACGAGTGCTCGTCTTTTCTTTTTGAATGGCCCCCAAAGTTTTGGTGAGTCAAAACCCGGAGTGTGTGATGAACCTGCAACGGGAATCTAATAAACAATTCAACAGACGTGCACGTGCCCATTTTTGCTTCAGAAAATTATGACGGCGATTATAGAGGACCAAGTTGGACCAAAACTCGTAGGAACAAAGTTTCCATTTACAAGAAGGTACAAACAAATGGCCATATTGGCCGTTTACATTTAATATTCAGCACTTCTAGAATGGATTTATATTAGAATTAAGAATTTTCTTGCAATGAGCCAAATGTTAATGATGCTTTTGGATAATGGAAAACCAAACGAAATTAAATATTGTAAATAGGCGACAGCCAGTCCCATATGGTCATTTGATTAATGACCCTAAGTGACCCACTGAATGACCTTTGAATTCATCTGTTACCCCACATAAGGGACCGCTTGTCTAATTACCAAGCATACCAAATATGAAACTGATCATCAAATGCACTAAAACGTGACAGTAAGTTGAACAAGGCGGTTCTTCAAACCACAAGTCTCGCCTGCTTTCGCGCATAACTGTAAGACAAAAGCACACACCAGAGTGCAACTGTGCGGTCCAGGGTGTCCCCAAAAAGTTGGCAAAGCAGATAAACTCCAATCTCCCAACTAGTTTTACTTCCCACCTAATTCATTTGACACCACCCTAGAGATCACAACATTTTCCGTTGGGGAGTGGCACCCCGGTTTGGCATTTATAGTATTATTTATTTAGTCCCCCACATGAGCACAAGTACGAGACGTTTAGGAGATATTAATCTCGAAAGTCCCCCACATGACCATAAGTAGATATATGTTTATTAGTAGCACCCCCGTTTTGGATTTATAGTGTTATTTTAAGTCCCCACATTAGACAAGTAGAGAATTTAGGAGTAGCACCCCATGGTTTGCGTTAGAGTATCTATACTTCGCACTCATTCATTTGATACCACCATAGAGTTCTCACTCTTGCCGTTGATTAGCTTATTCTCGAAAAGTCCCACCACATGACCATAGTAGATATTTTAGGAGTAGCACCCCCGTTTGTGGCATTTATAGCACAGAGTTAGAGGCTAGCGGGTCGGACGGCCATCTTGAAAAAAAAGCCGAAAACTCACCTGGGGGGTTGGGCGCTTAGATTTTACCCCCCAGCCCATTACACCTCAAACACTTACAGCACAGAAATGCACTTTTCTCATTGATTTCGCTAGGCGACCCTCGCTTATAAAATGATCCTTTTACATCCAGAACATCGTCGACATGTGGTTTTAATTACGAAAATTATCGTTGCAATGATCGGGCATGGTGTTTTTTTGCGATTTTTAAAAAATGGATTCCAAAATAGCATGGGCTATTCATGTTCGTATTGCTATTACGAGTTGACTATGTAACACAGTATAGTGGCACAGTGTAATATTTTAATCATTATGGAACTTGACCTCGGTAAGTGGCCAAAAAAGAGCGTCCACCTGCTCATTCGTTTGTATTATTTGTAATCAGCGACAATAAGCGTGCTCGTGCCCATTCCTAAGAAATAACCGGAACAGTCCAGAGGCCTTGTTTATAGTATTAGTTATTTCCCGCTCTTCATTTGACACACCCCAGTGGTCCACATTATTCTCTGTGTTCTCATTCGGAGATATTAAATCTTGTAATGTCTCCAAAATGACATAACCAAGAGATGTTGAGGAGTAGCCCCCTAATGACCTTGTTCGTGCCTTTACCATTTTCGGCATCACAATTGACCCCACCCTCCAAGTTCCA
Organism: Ophioderma brevispina; assembly: GCA_023653785.1. NCBI lineage: Eukaryota > Metazoa > Echinodermata > Ophiuroidea > Amphilepidida > Ophiodermatidae > Ophioderma > Ophioderma brevispina. The sequence goes on along the minus strand of JAMKCH010013991.1, from coordinate 8,767 downwards.
TGTCCATACATCAACGTTACCCCATTTGACTTGAATGACCCCTGATTGACTCTTGTCGTGACCTTTAAAATTGTCCGGCATCAACAATCGACCTCGCCCACTAAGTGTCGTCTGGATACACCAAAAGGGGGGGGGTGGGGGGGTGGTAGTGGTCCGTTCGTTTTTGACCTCCTTTGACCTTGAATGACCCCTAATGACCTTGTCATGACCTTTAAAATTTTCGGCATCAAAATCGACCCCACCCTCACAATTTCATCTCCATACACTAACATTTACCCCATTTGACCTTGAATGACCCTGATGACCTTTGATCACTACCCAATACAACCTCGTATTTCGGACGGTCAGGGGCACCCACCCACCAAGTTTCAGGAACGTCAACCTTGGTTCTCCGAGAAAATAGACCTCGTCTATTTGACCTCTTTTTGACCTGATGACACCTGATGACCTTTGATCCACTAACCAATACAAACTCGGTCTTTTTCGGTCAAGGGGCCCCCCCCACCAAGTTTCAGACGTGTGACCCTCAGTCTCCGATAAAATAGAACAGCAGACATACAGACACTGACAGACAGACCACCGGTATTAATATATAAGATGTCTCCAACATGAGCAAACCAGAGATGTTTAGGAGTATCACACCACCGGGTTTGCATTTATAGCATTCTTTATTTCCTGTTTTCTTTCATTTGACAACCACCCCAGGTGTCACACATTTTCCATGGTGGAGATATTAATCATGAAAAGTTGCAAACATCCTTAAAATTCACTAAATCTAGTAAAAATATGAACTTTATTCAATTTGGCAACACTATTTTTGAAAAAATCATGTGACCACATTTTAAATTTGGGCCCTCTACGGGGTCTGGAAAGCGGTAAACACCGAATTTTATGTATTTTCACACATTTTCCAATGAAATATTAAGCAGCGGGGGATCTTGGCAACCCAAAGACTGACACACCGAACCAGAGCGAGAACCCTTTAAATGAAAACATGGTATAGAATATCTAGCTATATCTAATACCTTTGTTGTGGTATACCCCCCTTTTTTTTGCTTGATAATCTTCTTGTTTTGTACACCACCACACCACACACAGCCCTAACCTTCCAAATAAACACATACTGACCTAGTTTATTTTAAGGTAATGAACTCCTGAATCAAATTCTTTTGGCAAGGTGTAGTATTTCACAAGACATCTGATCAATGTTGCTGAAATGGACGGCAAGCATTTGGCATAGTTGCATTTTGAAAATAATCAAGAATGCCCTTTTAAGTGGCCCACATGCACTTTGACCACATTATGATTCACACAAAAGACGTATTGCACAGTCTTCCATGGAGCACAGGAATTTTGCATATCAATGTACTGTTTCAGGTCAAACATCAATTATGCATATTTTAACCAATTGCATCAAACATTGCCATTTAATTGTGCCCACATGCACTTTGACCCCATTACGATTCACACAAAAGATGTACGGCAAAGTGTCACATGTAGCGAATGAATTTTGCATATCAATTACCAACTTTTTTTGTTCAGCGATACAGCAATTACGCATATGTTATTAGATCAATGTATCAAAAAATGCCCCATTTAATCGGCCCACATTCACTTTCACCCAATTATGATTACACAAAAGAGGCATGACCTATTATCTCTTCATGTTTGGCGAAGGGAATTTTTCCCACCGATGTACCGTTTCAGAGATACAGTATATGCATATTTAATTCGCTCATTTCATACCTAAGCGACATATCTCGCACTTTCAAATTGCAATGAAAGATGTGCATCATGATGGGCTTTTCATTGCAGCGAAGGAATTTTGCATATCTGATGTAGCCGTTCAAAATTATGCACTTACATGATGGTGTGAATATTAATTAGCTCATTTGCATATTTAATTTTGCCCGAAATAGACTGCGAATCTAATCAGTTCGAGAACTCTTCAGCCGCTTCCTCCCACCTAGTTACATCATCATACGCCTACGGAACTCCAAAAACTGTACACAAGCCTTACGGGAAAATTTTTGTAAATTATGCAAATTAGATACTAATAACATGATTTTACCCCAAAATCTAATCAGGTCGGAACTCGTGGACCCGCTTCTTTCCCCAGTTACCTCACCGTAGCCCGTATGGAACCTCCAGATACATCTCACAAGCATGTGAACACGACGGCGGCAGACAGACAGCATGACAGACAACAGACAACAGATGGACAGACGGACGGACGGACGGACTGACAGACAGACAGAAAATATGATTACTAAGTCTCAGGCGAGACAAAAATTATCAACCACAAGGTGTATACTAAATGCTTGAGACACACACGACGGGCCCCATAGACACTGAATCAAGTCTACAATAAGTCTTCCGATTGCATCGGACGACCTAAAAATGGAAAACTGGGTCTCTGAAACAAGAGCTAATAAACAGCGTTTCTTTTTGCTACTGGCACGTTTGAGACATTACTTTAAGTTCTGAACTTCATCTCCCTTGTATCCGACACCTGAATTTCAACTCATGCATGTCACCATCACATTTTAGTCCAAACCTGTAGTGAATTAAAAACGCTTGCGTTAGCGGTGAAAGTGATATTCATGCGATTCATGGCTCGTTAAGTGTTTCTAATGGAATCTAATAAATTAACGCGTGACATGGCTCATGTTATGGCACGAAACTTCAAAATAATTGTTTATGATTTTTCCTTCTAACACTGTTTTAGACAAAGGTCCTTGGATCACAAAACGTATCAAGAACATCAAATGGCCCCAGAGATGAATGATGTCATGTCGGTTTATACATCGGTGACTTATAACAGATTGATTATGCACCTCGCTCGGATATGTCCCACTTTCAAAAAATAATTACGCCCAAAAACAGCAGATTATGGCACATTTTTGATTCATAATCTCTCCAACCAAATTTCTAGGTCAGGATGTTTATTTGATTTAAAGAAATTGTGATCGACTTGGGCATATGTAGCACTATGACCCACTATGACACCCACATGACCTATGTAAGACCTCTTAGCTATCCATGACCATCCCACATGATTCCTTGGAGAGGATCCTTTTGAGGGGTCTTTAAAGGTTCACTACAAGTATGATATTAATATCAAGGAACATTTTACTCTCAAATATTGACAAATTATTAAATTTTATGGTTAATGATTTAACCAATGGCTAAAAGGGTTTAAGAGAAGGTTATAAACAATTAAAAATGGCAAGAAAAGAGTTTAAATCACTCCAGATTGAGCAAGACCACGGAGGGACTCAAAAATCATAAAGTAAGGAGCTTCACCCCGATCCTACTAACGCCGTCACCAGAGTCGTCCTAGATTTTCAGACGTCAGGGCAAACAGGTGCCAATGTTTTTACATTCAATCTTCATCAGATAGCATACTTTAGTATACATATACTGATGTGTGCAAGGTAGTACCTAATGATTAATGGTCAAACCTTGGCTCATACCACCGGTTCCAAATTAGGAGATCTGCGTGTGAGCACTGCTTGATCAGTGGCTCCTACCAAGATTAGCGTGAGCTCAGTTGAACCTGCGAGACAGTCTGTGTATTTCTAACATGATCTGCCAGAGAATTAAGCAGAGCATTTAATTTACAAATACAAAATTCGACATCTAGTCATCTCATGGAAGTCTGTAAGCACCAGGCAAAGCAGGTAACAAGTTGATTGAGAAAGGAGTGTGTGAGCTACCTTCAGATGATTTAGTTCCCATTAAGACCTATATTATTCGACATACTTTATTTTATGTCAAAACACATACATCACTAAGGGGTTATCGGATTTGAAGTTCGCCTGCCAGCGTTTACCCATTTGCACTAAAAAACCACGGTAAATTTCTGGAAATAGCATAATCGAACTGGAATGCTTCAAAAGATAATTGCATTCTTCTGAAAATATTTGAATAAAGAGCTATGAAACAAGACCGAGAATGGCTGGACGAGTGGTGAATGAATGATATGAATGTGATGATTTGGAGGTGGGGGAGGGGCGAGTTCAAATTGTATGAGCACGAAAGAACAAGCAAAAACAAATAGTAGGATAAACTGGAAGTTGAGCGTACAATGGGTTAAGTGGGACACAAACTACGTAATTCCCTCAATCAAGACAAAATTTGGCAACATGACACGGTGTGTTCAACAAATCTACGGTAACGTGTTCTGCTTTTACTTTCAAACTCAAAAAATGGATTTATTAGATCTGAAAGTGTTTAAAAGGTCAAAGGTCAACAATGACGCAATTAGTGCACAAAATCTTGCGAATTATCTTAATTAAGGGTGGTAATTGCTAAAGCAAATCATTTACTTGGAAAAAGTAGAGAAAAGTTTGTCTAGACATTTAAGATATGATAAAATAATGGGTTTTATCAAGCAAGTTGCAAAACACATAAAAAAAATGCTGCCAATGAGGTACTTATGCTGCTGTCCCATTTACCCCACATGAAATATTCACTTAGGGTAAGTGGGACATGGCTTTTAGCTGGTACTTATTTTTATTTTTGTGTATATTACTGAGAAAAATATAATTCTAAGAACTACGTATTTAATACACAAATTATTGATAAAAATACATAATTTCTGAAAATATAAATGTTTAAGACAAAAAATGATCAATGAGGCAATGTCTGTACATTAACGATATAGGAAGGGTAAGTTTTCGGCATGTTATGAAGTACGTGAAAATTTGAGCGCAAAAATATAATAGCATTATTTTGTTATTGTAGGTCATATAAAGTACATTACTCTGAACACTTCAATTATTAACAGCAGCGAATATGTATATCTTTTCGTGATAGCCTTACTCCCTTATTGCATAAACTTACCCAAAGTAGTGTTCCCACTTACCCCATTTCTTTTATGGAATAGAAATGGGTTAACTGGGACAGTTCTAATTGGCACGTTTTCTATGCATGTGGTACTTATACACAATGCTCATGACCCACAGTTGATATAAAATTAAAATATTTAATTAGAAAGCATGTAGCTTTGACTAATTTGGGGTGACGGGTTTCCCAATTTTTTTGGCTTAAGTGTCCCATTACCCCACTTAAATACATTTCTCTTACTGCCATGCTGTATAATGGTATTTTATTTCATGTGTCGTAGTTAGTACTACCTCCTACAAGCCCGTACAAGGCTTATAAGACTAAGTTTTCATGCCGTGATAAGAGATTGAGTGTATGATGTTCTACATGAAACACATTAAAGGACATTTACAAACCAATTAATCCTGGGTTAAAAGCTGCCCTGGTGATGTTATGCCAATACCTGTTGTACGGCCTATTTTGTATGATTCGGAAGCTTAACTCTTGCAAACATTAGCTAAAAATGCAATCCCAATCGTATCAGGAAGTTACGAATTCACGCTCGCACTGAAGCAAGGCAATGATATGCACGGTAGCATGTGCTGTTATGGCATGCATAAAACAGAGGTATTTGCGTGTGAACCTCACCAAATCTTGTCATCAGACTACTCTCCGAATCAACCTTTCGTTATCATCAAGTCTTCATCAAATAGTTAATTTGTTGGTTGAAAAAGCATAAAAGACGGCTAATTTCAGCTATGAAACTCCGGTAGGCGCTAACGAATATGGCCGACTTCAAGTTGAATTACTGGTTGAATATGGTAATTTGGTTGCAAGTATGAGATTTTGACACCACTCCTGCTCCTGGAGCATAAGTTGTGGCAAACGTTCCAGAGCGGAGCTATCTGATTATATTGAGTGCTGCGATCACAATAGTCAGTAGCGACACCAACCACAACAAGTACGGGACAATAAAAGAATATTACATATCCTATAAGTTATAAGCCCCTATAGGCCTAACCAAGTGAAAAATGAGTCGTTCTGTTTGCTATCCTTTTAGGGGATTTATTCCAAAGACCTGAGGACTTCCTGCTAGTTCCTTATAATTGGATACATGCACGTCGTTTCAGTGGCGTAAGCCCCCCCCCCTCCCCCAAACGGAAACCTGTCGCTGGCTCTCGGGTTCGAAACTCGCTACTGCCTATTTGAAAATATATAACCTTTTCATGATTTTTTTAGGTTAGAAGGAGAAATTAAGTCCAAGAAAGATAGAAAAAAAATATAGCTGCCATGCGAGGTAGTGAGGCGAGATCTCTCCTGGAGCATGAGTGGTGGTCAAAAACTACCGAGTTGCATGGTGAATCTGCTCGTTCGTTAGTGTAAAAGGCAGAAACGAAGAATGGGCAGAAAGAACAGAATGGGCAGAAAAACCAGAATGAGCAGAAAAACCGCATGGGCAGAAGACCGCATGGCAGAAGAACAGGGCAGAATGAAACAGAAAAAACAAGGGCAAGGAATGAGCAGATGAGTAGAGAAGCAGAGGGACAGATGGGCAGAAAAGCAAAAGAGACTGAATGTGCAGAAAATCAGAATGAGCAGAAAAAGCAGAATGGGCAGGCAGGCAAAGGCAGCATAGGCATTGAGCAGGGGGTATATATAATTTGGATGAGAGGCGATAGTCACTATGGGTATATATTCTATTTGGATGGAGGGGATAGTCAATACTATCACCACCCCCCCATTTCAATGCTGTTGACCAAAATAAATCTCTATTTTACCTAAATAGTTTAAAAATGCGTAACACACGCCTTTGCGGCACTTTGTTCTACTAAATTACATTTACGATTTTTGTTCTAAATGGCAATTTTTAGCGCGTTTTGTGCGCACATGGACTAGTAACGGACGTGTCAATAAACCCTATTTCATTACTAAATTTTCATGAACACCTCCCCCCATGTAAAAAGGAATTACACCCACTGAAGGGCATGATTAAGGTCCGTTTATGCAAGCCTAACAAAATCGTTACTGTAATCCCTCGCAGTGTGAAGCAACGCAATGCAGTACTGCAACAAATTAAGTATTAAATTTATTGACTGCAGTGACATGGGTTGACCTGCAGTAAATCGAGTCGATTAGGAGTGCCGCGGAGTGATGGAACCAATGTAGTGCAGTGCGTTGAATTGCCTTGATATACTGCCAATGCGTATACAACAAGTTAAATTCTTTTTAACTTGCATTGCACATGGGTTGCATCAAGTTGTAGCAAAATGTCGATATATAGACATGGCGCACTATACAACTGCATTGCAGTGGTGGAAAAAGTATGAATGGACCTTAATTTACGAACAGCAATGAAGTGCAGTGGAAGTATGAACGTAACTTAGTATAGCAAACGCAGAGTAGCACTAGCAGGAAGATACAGAGTGTTAGAATTGTTTTTCTTTCTTCAGCAATTTGTTTATTTTTATTTTATCTGTTATTGTTTATTGTTGTTGTATTTTTTTCCAGATTTTTTTTAACATGCAACTTCTTGCTTTGTTGCTTTTATTGTTTTATTTGTAATAATCTTTACTTTCTTCGTTATCAGTACTTTTTTTATGAACATGTAGTGCCAATTAAGCCCCATACCACCTATCGTTTGTTTGAGAATGTCTAGCAACTGTACCTATACTCTGTCCAGCTCACAAAGTATGAATAGCGAAGTGGCGATACATTGTACCAACTTTCAGCGCGCGCGAAGCAACGCACAAGCGCACTGCAACTGAAAGGCGGCATGGTATACGCGCGCGTTGTCACTTCATACTTCAGACAAGACAAAGTAAAAATCTAGTTGCTTGTTTAAAGGAGTGGCATGTATTTTCGGTGCAATGCATTTTCTGTTGACAATCAGGGTCCATTACAAGGGAAAAAATTTAAAAACTGCCAAGATCTTATTGAACCCAAACCAAAGTTTTTCCACCCCTGCCGTATTTTGCTATGATGCTAACGGATATTCTTCATATTTTGCCATTATGCCGATTCTGCCCATTCCGCTTTTTCTGCCCATTCTACCCATTATGCTGCCCATTCTACCCATTCTGCTCATTCTGCCCATTCTAATTTTCTGCCTTTTCGGAAATTGGACTGATGCTGCCAATTTACTTTCTGCCCATTTCTGATTTTCTGCATTTTCCAACCAACCGTTGACTGGTCACCTTCTTCCACGTGTGTATTGAATCTTTGACCTCGGTAGGTCGAAAACAGCGTCCACCAACCCGTAGTTTTTTATTATTGATAATAAGCGAAAATAAGAGTGTTCATGGCGTATTGGAATAAATTTACCGGGACAGCTGTAAAATGAGCATCAATGGATACATCATTTTAAACCGTAACAAAAGGAACAAACGAAAAACGAACACACTAACAGAGTCGGGCGATTGGTAGGAGTTTGTTGCAGCTCAAAAACCAGCTTTAATGGGTGTGGAACCAACCAAAATCCAATATTCATGGGGCTAAAAAAATACATGTGAGTTTTTACTTTTAATTTGCAAAAATCCACATACTTTCAGGAAATTTAACATAAATTTTAAGATCATTTGCTTGACACAGATGTCCCCCGCAGTTTCCCAAATCAGTATCCATACAAATTGTGGAAATCCCTCCATGCATTTAGATGTTAGACGGGAGCAATCGCTAGTACATAGGGCAATTAGCTCAAGACTACCAATATGCTGTCGTAGACATCTGAACAGGGACGCAAGTGTGGTCGCCCAAAATGAGCTTGCATGTATGCAGGATAGCGTAACTGCATGATACGTGCTAGACCCGATGAGGCTGACTTGGTTTAGCAATATATTACCGAGGAAACAACCCTGCATTTTAGTATATTTGGACAATGGCCTTAAAAGACCCAAATTGACCCTTTATCCAAAAGCCCAGGTAATCCTCTTTGCAATGA